>SNQJ01S0059698.1:18301-59076 GCA_010110895.2 Picea sitchensis | reverse complement strand
GGATTGTAATATCCCCAAGGACGAGCCATGTTGTAATCATGTTTATGAATTGTAAATCATGTCTATGAATTGTAAATCATGTTTTGTAGGTTGGTGAGCTGAGTATTGATAAGCTGGTAGGATTATGTGTTTACTAGGCCGGAGAGCCTAAGTGTCAAAGGCCAGGGGCCTGTTTTTGTATATGTAATGTGCAGAACATTAATAAAGATTAAACATCGTTGCGTGTATACTGACCACAAAGAAAGAGTGATGGGGGACTAAGCTTCCACAAGGTGGGTAAGGGAAAAGGGGATGAAAGTTTGGAAAGAGGGGCTAGGCTTAGGGGCTTAAGTCCTTGGGAATAATAATTTATTATTACTCCAAAGTTGTGTGACAAACATGTTTTTTATCCTAAGTTTTGGGAGAGGAAACACATGTAGCTCCAATGTGTGAAAAAAGGGAATGCATGGTTGATGGAGTGCATGCACAACTTCATGGGAGACATGTGTCAGCCCAGGCACATGAAATTTAACCCAAGAATTGAGCCGTGATGGGGGTTGGTCCTCCATTTTGTCGTTCGTTGTCTGAACTGTGTTGCGGATGCCTCTGATCTCGGTATGCCTCATGCAACTCTGAAACTTGAAGCCTGTGATGTTTTCTTGAGAAGTTGATACACCCTCTATCTGAACCGTTAAGTCTGTGTTCGACCTCTGCATGGATTCCTTGTCACGCACCCTGAAAACGAGTGGCAAATCCGTGGATTGATCTGTGTCACTTGTGTGTCCTATGAGCGTAGCCTATCTGCTCTTACAGAGTCGAGCCCGTACCTGAACTGTCTTTGGGTTGTTTCCTTCTGTGTTTCCTGAGTGGAATTGACCATTTGTTGTTGTTGTTATCCTCACCTTGCAGGAATTGGGTTGAAACTATTTGAAGAAGTGGGTTGTCAGGCCCATGGTAGAAGAGGCTAGTTGTCAGGCCTATGAGAAACTCTCTCCAAGTGAGAGAGTTTACTAGGAAGTGGTTTTCTCCCAGAGAGAGTCCAACACCAACTACATAGCTCTGAGAATTCCTGATCTGGCCTGTTGCCAAGACCCAGAGAGGGAGGTGAAGCACTGATGGACTGTGCTTGTGAAGGTGTATACTCCCGGGTGTTACAGGCATGTGGGGAATGAGAGTCTGTGAGTAGTGGGCGTAAGAAGGATCCTAGAGAGAATCCATCTGGTTGCTCTATGTAGTTTTTCTGTAACCTCAGCCTCGTCTAGGATTCCCTTACCTTGGGTGGATCTTAGTCCCAGCTAAAGGGTGACCCACTTCTGAGCGTGATGAGCAGCGTGGTCGAAGGCTGGGAGGTTCATGGAAGGTCTGCATGTAGTTGGTGGAGTTACTACAATTTCAAAGATAAGTATATGCATGTGTTTAATTTCAATTAAAATTCATGTATGTGATGCTTGCAATATTATCATGTATTTCGTTGCAATGATTTTTAATATTATCTTCCATTAATTCTATATGTTAGCAGTAATTATATGTTTTCTCTGTGTTAAGTCATTTAACTTCATTTAAATGCATACTATATAAGTGTTATTATGCGTAGTAGCGTTTCCCGATAGTGGGGTTGATGGTCGAGGATGTTACAGGGAGCCTGATAATCTCTACTCTATATATGATAAGGAGATGTTGGTCATCATGCATGCATTGGATAAATTTAGAAAATACTTAGTAGGAGGACACTTTGTGGTGAGGATTGACCACAACATCTTGACATATTTCTTGGAGCAGCGGGACCTGAATGAGAGGCAACATGAATGGGTGAGTAAGGTTCATGCATATGATTTTGACATTGAGTATGTAAAGGGGAAGAATAGCATAGTTGTTGATGCCTTATCCATGAGACATGTATCCTTCTCCATGACAAAGATCTCAACAGACTGGAAGTCCACTCTCTTGGTGGAATACTCCAAGAATGAGTAGTATTCAGGATGAAAGTTACAAGATAGTGGATGACATCATCTACTACAATGACCGGATCTATCTTGTCCCTGAGTCCAGACTCAAGGATAAGATTGTGAGGGCAGTACATGACACACCATTATCAGGGAACCAGGGGTATCTAAAGACATACAGGCATGTAACAGAGAGATTCTCATGGAAGGGTCTCAAGGGGGATGCACTTTGTCATGTGAGGGAGTGCATGAATTTCTAGCAGAACAAGTCAGAATTTACACATCCAACATGACTACTTCAACCATTGTCGATTCCAGAGCAGGAATGGGATAACATTTCCATGGAATTCATCACAGGATTGAAAAAGGTGCAGGGAAAGGATTGTATCTATGTGGTAGTGGACATATTGACCAAATGTGCACACTTGTTTTCCATTCCTACAGAATACAACACATTTAGGGTAGTAGATCTATTCTTCAGGGAGGTGTTCAGGCTCCATGGTCTCCCAAGGAACATAGTCGGTGACCAGGATAGCAGGTTTCTCAGTGTGTTTTGGCAAGAGTTGTTCAGGATGTCTAGGACATAGTTGACACCTAGTACTAGCTATCACTCCCAGAAAGATGGGTAGACTGAGATAGTGAACAAATGGATCGATGGGTACCTGGGGAACTATGTGTGAGGGAAACAACGAGCATGTATAAATTGGTTTCATCTAGGGGATCATTGCTACAACACCACTCAACACATGTCCATTGAGATGAGCCCATTCAGAGAATTATATGGCTGTGACGCTCCATATTTTGTTTATTTGGCATTCAGGGAGAGTCGAGCTCCCAAGGCAAAAGACTAGTTGCAGGAAAGTTAGGACATATTGAGAGTCATGAAGGAGAATTTGTAGTCCGCTCATAATCAACAGAATATATATGCATATAGGAAAAAGGTAGAATGCAACTTTGAGGTTGGATATCTAGTATTTCTCATGTTTCATCCTTATACACAATGTTCGTTGAAGAAGAGTGGTGTAGAGAAGCTAAAGCCTCATTTTTATGGACCTTACAGAGTGGTCTGGAGAGTTGGAGAAGTAGCATACGAGCTGGAGCTACTAGAGGATAGCATGATCCACAACACCTTCCATGTATCTTGCCTCAAGAAGGCATTGGGATAATAGGTCACCACTTCCGCAGATCTTACTCCACTAGATGAGGAAGGACAATTGGTTTTATCTCTTGAAAGGATTGTTGATGTCAGAGAACGAAGACTGAGGAGCAGGTTCATTCGCGAGTACTTCATTGTATGAAGAGAATTTACTGCAGAAGATGCCACCTAGAAAGGAGAGAAAATATTACAACACCCTGATCTGTAATTGCTTGAGGACAAGCAATATTAGGGAGGGAGGAATGTAATGTCCCCTTCCAATTGACTGTGATGGAGGAGGACTCAATAGCCTATATGACTCTTGTAGGATATAGTCAACAAGGAAAAAGGGAGTCAAGGAGGCTTATTTGGCGTCACCAGGTAAAAATAATGTCAAATCCTAAAAGTGACATTAAATATAATATATAATTGTCTTTAAATGGAGTTGGAAGGAAAATAAAGTGAAGATTTGATTTGGTCAAAATGGGAAAATATATAGAAGGTCCAAGGAAAGCATAAATAAAAGAGTAACCCTTCCCCTTAACATTATGATTTGATACCTTATTGGAGTGCTCTTGTAGCCAACATTTTCATTGGGGTTTTGGGAAAAAACCTTCCATTGCAGGTTTAGCTTCAGTGGTGTAATATCAATCCTAGCTAGACAAGAGGAGAATTAATATGGAGTTCTCGTTGGGGTTCATTGTGGTGTTTGGTTTCATGCTGGAGAGAGTTGGGAGGCATATCATCTTGTGCAGTGTGTTTTCGGTTTTCTTTAGGAGGAGGCCAAGCATCTAATTTGTAGGTTCTAGGAGGGTTTTCGCACATCTGTGGGAGGAGACATGCCCGCGAGTTGAGCAAGGGTTGTTCCATGAGGCCCCATTATACGCTTAGCAGTCGTCCTACTAGAACCTTTGCAAATCAGGGTTGTAGAAGTTTTTCAGATCGGGCTTGCTGGGGGCTCAGGTCAAGATTGGAAGGTCACTTGTAGGGTGGATATTACTATAACAGAGTTGATCCAGGTGCATATTGGTGGCCACCCACCTATCCCAACTGGCTCCTCTTGACAATTTTTTAGTTCAACATGTTCTTCTGTACTTCTTTGTAATTGTGGGTTCTACACTTCCAGGGTTGTATGAAGCCCTACACATATTCCAGGTGGATAATGGTGGCCTCCCACTTAATCCAATTGTATTATTTTGTATGTTTTCATGTCATCACATCTTGTTGTAATTCCGGGTCCATTTTGGGGCCCTAAACAATGTTTTTTTGTCTCACCATAGTCAAATTGTAGACGGTTTTAGAGTTTGATGGGGTAATGTGTATTTCTCGAAAATACCTTTCCAACGGGATATAACATGCTTAAAACAAAGGTCGTATGCAAAAGCTACAACCCCGAGAATTTGAGGTACCAACTTACCCATAGGGGCCCACATAACTTTTGGCATTTCATCTCCCAGGGTTAGGTTTTTGGATGTATACGGTTTTGGAATTCATGAGTAATGTTAAGAAGGCCTCTGGAACCTCATTGTAATTTTTCTTCTCAGACATATGCATGTAGTAGCCACATCTCTTCTCATAGATATCTACCACCATTCGAGCAAGTGTTTTAGTTCTGCATTTTTACAGTTTCAACTTATTTCATTTATTCAATAGAAGATATTGTTCACTGGATATATGCATTGTTCTTCATATCTCTGTGTTTATTGTATTCAGACTGTTAATCAGTTTGTTCCACTCCTAAATTTGGATCAGTGGTATCAGAGAGGTCTACTCTTCATTTATTTTTCTTCGTGCATGTCCCCGACAAGATATGGGTACAAGAAGTTGGGACTCAAACCAATCGAGCCATTGCAATATCGGTCGCGTCGAGCCTGACAACAACCCATGGGAGATGAAAATAAATATGATGGAGAAGGAGATCCTTTTAAAATGTTTCTCGTGGAATCCCTTGCACGAAAAAGGAACGAAATGATGGACAACTTTGCACAGATCCTTCTGCGGCTTCCCATAGGAGAAGCATCTTCATCAAGCGGCCATGAAACCCCCTTCAACATACATGTAAATTTTTATATTCCATTATTTGAAGGACTGATAGATGCGGATGTTGTAGATAAATGGTTGAATCTTCTTGAAGGGTATTTTTTGGTCCACAATTTTTCCGATAGGGAAAAAATTACTTTTTCACTCCTCAAGGCCGTCCCCCATGTTAAGGATTGGTGGGACACTTACTATGACAAAAGGGCCATACATGAATCTGCAATATTTGTGGTTGCCCCTACATGGGATTCCTTTCAATATGCCACTAAAGAACAATACTACCCTGTTGGAAGCTACGAGGACCAGTACACCAGATGGAGCACCCTATGTCAAGAAAGGGACCAGACAGTACCATATTTCACCAATATTTTCCAAAACTTGCACACCAAATTGGGTATCAAAGACTCTGAGTGACATCTGGTGTTCAAATACCATGATTGTTTGCATAGATACATTCAAACAAAAATGGATTTTCTGGACATCGCCTCATTGGGTACGGCTTATAGATATGTTGTCAAGATCTAGCAAAACTTTAAGCAGAAGAGGCGAGGGTTTGGCTTTGAAAACTCCTCATTGCCGAAGCAGGGAAAATGCGGCCCCAACCCACACAACAAGGGATAGAGAAAACATGGCCACTCTCAGGACAACCAGTCCAAGCTGCAACACAAGAAGGGAAATGAGAAGACGAAGAAGGACATGAGAAAATGGTGTGAATACCATAAAATCCCTTGTCACAACACTGAGGAATATCGCTCCAAGAATTCACTCATGGTCGAGATGAATAATTCTGAGTCATAGGTCAATCCTGACTCCGAATCAAATCCAAAAGGAGGCAAGTGGATTATTGATGTTGAACCCAGTTCCACTATTGCTACCACCAAAGTATAGCCAAGCAAACCAAAAGAACTAGAGGAAGGGGAATGCCTCTTTCATTCACAGATGTAGGTAAAGGGGGCTCCACTTCATTTCATTGTCAATAGCGACAGTCATAAGAACCTAATCTCAACAGAGGCCGTCAAGCAGCTGGACCTACTGACGACACCGCACCCGTAGCCCTACACCATCGGCTGGCTTCGCCAACGAAGAGATCTTTGTGTCAACCAACAGTGTCGTCTGCCCTATGACATCAAGCCTTTCAAAGATGAGGTATTTTGTGATATTTCTCCTCTTGAAGTTTGTGATGTTCTTTTAGGACAACCAAATTTTTGGAAGTGTCATGTTGTGTATGAGTCTAGACTCCACAATGTTATTATTAATTTGGATAGTCAATTGTACATGATACTAGAGGTATTGTTGCCTACCGCTATTTCTTTAATCTCTGCTAAGCAATGCATTAAGGTCATTTCACATACCGGGAAGTTCGTATTCTTTGTGATCCGTGCTCACAATAAGCATAAGGTCGCCACCACATCCGTGGCCTCTACACAAAGCCTCTCTTTGCAGTAGAAGCAAGTGGACGAGATCGTGGAAGAGTGCAAAGACATCTTTTCGTCATCCACCGGGGTACCAACACACTGCCAAGTCAAGCATCCAATTGATCTAAACCCGGGTGCACCTCTTCCTAATGGACCGGTCTATCATCGCTCGCTGATGGAAAATGATGAAATCAAGCGTTAGATCCAAGAGCTTCTTCAAAAAGGGCACATAAGACCCAATTCCTCCCATTGCAGAAGACCGATTGTACTGGTTTAGAAGAAGGATGGGACCCGTCGACTCTGCATTGGTTACAGAGAATTAAACAAAATCGCAATCAGGAACCGGTACCCAATTCCCAGGATTGATGACCTTCTTGACCAACTCAAGGGGGAAAAGTTCTTTAGCAAGATTGACCTAAAATCTGGCTACCACCAGGTTCCCATCGAACTAACTGATATATGGAAGACAACTTTCAAATCTAAAGAAGGTCTCTTTGAATGGTTGGTCATGCCCTTTGGCTTAACAAATGGCGCAACAACCACTTTCATGAGGTTGATGGATGATTTATTTAGACCCTTCACTAACTCTTTTTTGGTAGTATATTTGGATGAAATCCTCATCTTCAACAGAACTTGGGAGGAGCACATGTGACATATTCAATAGGTTTTGAGCACTCTGCGGTAGCACAAGCTATATGCCAACTTGGAAAAATCTTCCTTTGGCATGAACAAGGTCCAATACTTGGGCTACATTGTTGATGAGCATGGGGTACATGTTGATCCCGCTAAGATCTAAGTCATTCGTGATTGGCCAACCTCGACCACACTAACCGAGCTTCAAAGTTTCTTGGGATTGGCCAACTTCTACCAACGGTTCATGCTGTGATTATCCCATATTGCATGGCCCCTCAGCCACGTGACCAAGGGTTGTGGCAGGGAAACGTTTGTGTGGGGGAAGGAACAAAAATGAGAATTTGATGATCTGAAGCATCGCTTGTGCTCAGCTCCAGTACTCTCCTTGCTCGATATGCAACAACCATTCGAGATTGAGACTGATGCATCTGACTATGATGTAGGTGTAGTTCTCACTCAACACAGTCATCTGATGGAATACCATAGTGAGACACTGTCAGACATTGTCCAAAAATACCCCACCTATTACAAGGAAATGTATTCCATTGTACAAGCCTATCGTCAATGGAAACATTACAGTCTGGGAAAGGAGACGATCATCCACATTGATCACAAGCCTCTGCAGTTCACACAGACATAGGGGAAGTTGCAGAACGACCGCCATCAAAATTGGTCCACCTGCCTGCAACATTTCCATCTCAACATCAAGTATAAGAAAGGGATAACAAATCATGTCACTGACTGCCTCAGTTAACCTCCCATGGTTGCACTCACCATTGTGTTCCATTCATGTGGACATGAGGCATCTGAGTGGCCCCAACTTTATCAACAAGATCCAGACTTCGCCACCACCTATAAGCTCTTGGGTACAGGAGCGACTGTCACCGATTTTCACATTTAGAACAGGCTGTTATTCCATCTGGGCCATCTCTGTGTTCCTGCAAGTGAGCATGCAAAGTTGATTTGGGAAGCCAACTACAGTCGAATATCAAGACATTTTGGCATGGAGAAAACTGTAGTCATTCTCTAGAAAAAAATTTATTGGCCAAAACTTCAACAGGATGTTAGCAAGTATATCAGATCTTGCACTGCCTATTCCATTTCCAAGCCAACCATCAAGAAAAAAGGCTTATACACCCCTCTTAATACCCCCGAGAATCCTTGGGAATCCATCTCAATGGATTACATGTCTAACCTTCCATCCACCAAGCAAGGCAATGATTGTGTATTTGTGGTCGTTGATTGGTTTCTAAAGATGGCCATTCTCATATCCTGTAAGAAGAACATCATTGTGACAGATACTTCCAAACTCTTCTTCGAATGAGTGTGGGTACATTTTGGGATACCATAGACCATCATCTCCGACTGGGAAAACAGGTTCCTCAGCACATTTTGGTCGAGTCTTTGGTCATTGTTGGACACCAAGCTCACTAAATCCACTACTTTCCACCCCCAAACAAATGACCAAACATAGGTCGGCAATATGATGATTTTTCACATCCTGCACATGTACAACTCTAAGAATCCACGTACATGGAATGAGAGTCTCCCCTATGTTGAACATAGTTACAAAAGGGTTCTCCATAGCTCCATTGACCATAGCCCATTTCAGGTGGGACTGGGATTCCAACCCTTGGGTCCCATTGATGTTGCACTACCTCTTGCAACCACACAAACAAACTCTTCCCATGTTCAGTTTGAGACCGAAAAAGCCACCATATTCATTGTGAGGATTCAACACATATGCCAACTGGTCCATGAGATTTTGCAGAAAGCCAATGCTAAGTAAAAACAACGCCATGATCAACACAGAGTACCACACCAGTTTCAGGTTGGAAACAAGGTTTGGTTACATTTGCAGAAGGAGCATCTTACAAGGCCTCGTCGGAAGGTCCGACCACTTCGCTATGGACCTTACACCATCACCAAGGATGTGGGTAGCAATGATTTTGAGCTCAACACTCCACCCTTTGTTGGCTTGCACCCAGTGTTCAATGTGGACCTCCTTCGACCATATTTTCCACCATTATTGGACACCTCATAGATCGTAGAACAACTGACACAAACATAGCTCAACCATGATTGCATGGAACAAGAATCCACCGATCAGATAGTGGACACACCAGTCAATGTCACTCGCCAGCAGAGGATCCAACTTTATCTCGTTGTCAAGGCAGGGAAACTCCTCTACTAAGGAAAGTGGCTCACCCGGGGTCAAATTCAACAGAAGTTTCCTCACTTCATGAGGAACCTCAACACAATGGATACCATTGCTTCCTAAGGGGGGAGGACTGGTCCAGGTGGATATTGGTGGCCACCCACCTATTCCAACTGGCTCCTCTTAACAATTTTTTAGTTCAACACGTTATGTTGTACTTCTTTGTAATTGTGGGTTCTAAACTTCTGGGGCTGTCTGAAGCCCTACATATCTTCCAGGTGGATACTAGTGGCCTTCCACTTAATCCATCTGGCTTATTTTGTATGTTTTCATGTCAGCACATCTTGATGTACTTCTAGGGTCGTTGTGGTGCCTTAAACAATGTTTTTTTGGCTCGCCACAACCAAATTGTAAACAAAATCAGAGTTTGACGACGTAATGTGTAGTTCTCGAAAATACCTTTCCAACGAGCTATCACGCACCTAAAACATAGGTCATATGCAAAGGTTACGACCCCGAGAAGTTGAGGTACCAACTTACCCATAGGGGCCCACATAACTTTTGGTGTTTCATCTCCTAGGGTTAGGTTTTTGGATGTATAGGGTTTTGGAATTTATGAGTAATGTTAAAAAGGGATCTGGAGCCTCATTGTAATTTTTCTGCTTAGACGGATGCGTGTAGCAGCCACATCTCTTCTCAGAGATAACTACCACCATTCAAGCAAGTGTTTCAGTTCTGCAGTTTTACAGTTTCAGCCTATTTCATTTATTCAATAGAAGATATTTTTCACTGGATATCTGTGTTGTTCTTCATATCTCTGTGTTTATTGTATTTAGTCTGTTAATCAGTTCGTTCTACTCCTAAATCTAGATCAAGAGTAGTGTAGGGCTTGGAGATTCTTGGGACAATGGATTGACATCATTCTAGGTTTTATTGTATTGTTTCTATAGTAGATTGTGTAACTTCCTAGAAACCATTAGATTTTTGTGCTTAGGAGTATTCTGCAGTTGTAATTACAACCATTAGATATCATTGCACTGGTTTTGGGAGTTTCCATCCATAATAAGATGCCATGTTATCTGCTTTATTTTCTGTTTAATGGATGTATGCTATATGCTTTACAATATTCCTAATTGAGAAAACTATTTGTAAGAAGTTAACAACACATTCACATGAGAAGGAATAACAAATTTGGGACATAAAACATAATTTCCCCTCCTAGCTTGGTTAGGGACATTACAACAACAGACGTTTCTTCTGCACAACGTTGAAATTGAGGATAGAATGTCACAATTTGGTTATTGGTATGCCTGCTTCTTTAACCAAAGCTCAGAGAAGACCATCTGCAAAGGATTGAAGAGATGAAAGACAATGGAAAAATAGAGGAATTCTAAAACTTATAACTTAAAAGGAAAAAATATTTTGTAAATGGGAAAAATGGAAAAGAAGAAATTGTACATGGAAAGGGTTGATCTACTGGACAATGTTCAATGAGTATTGATAATGTTCAACCAATCTTGAAAACAAGTTGAGCATGATAAATCTTGGTGCATTTTTAAAACAATTAAATGGAGCAGGATAACTTCTCATCATAGTTAGAATTAAAACAAAACCTGACAATCAAGCATATTGCTTAAGTAAACATTCACAAGGAAAGAAAGGCCCGAGAAAGGAGTAGGCACTATTCTATTGAGTTTTCACAATATGATATAAAATTTACAAATCATAGCATAAAGTTCAAAATATCATTTCGTAGAATGAAAATCAATGGCTACATATTCACAAAATATGATATTTCATTGAAAAATCATTAAGAGTGAACACAGACTTGAAAATTTTGTTTGAAACTCAAAGTCAGAAAATCTCTAGCAATGTATGTCAAAGTCTAGAAAGTCTAGAAAATCTATACAAGATTCATGAATTGTTGAGAGATGTACATTCAAGTTTTAATTATGTGTATTTATAAGTTTCGTCATCGTTTATTGTATTCTCTTAAAAATTGTCATTGAACCACACATTTTTAGTGAACCTTGCTAATAAGTTTTCAATGCCATTGGAATTTACATCCACAACCCATGACTAATTGTTTTGTATTTTTGCAAAGCCAAGAGAGGAGACAAAGATAACAAAGGAAATGACAAAAAATCAAGCATACCGGGGTAGAGTTGGACACGATGGCAAGATTGCAGGCTTCGCTCCTCCTCTTTACTTGCTCAAACATAGAAAAACACAAGAGGCAATGTGCAAATGGGCACAAAACGCGCTCGCAGTCATTTAAAAAACGGGCACAACAGGAACATAATGTGCACACGTCCCTGATGTTAGAGGTTAAAAAAATCACAAACCTCCACTCAACGTGCCACATAGGCAGGCTAAGTGGAGGTTCGGTCTTTTACAAACCTCTAACTTCAGGAACACACACATGTTCCCGCGGGTGTGCGTTATTGTTGACCCCCTTTCCACTTTTTCGTCCACCAACTTTGTGCACACACCTAGGAAATAAATTATCTATTTTTACGATTTAAATCACTTTCTATAAAAATTATGTGTATCATACTAGTAACTAATTGTAAGTAGTGTTTTAATTCTTGAAATAATATTTTATGAAGGTTGTGTTTGGTAACCTAAAACTATATTTTATGAAGGTTGTGTTTGGTAACCTAAAACTAGATTATCTATTTTTACCATTTGAATCACTTTACATGAAAATGATGAATGCAATTTATATTGTAGAATGAGTTCTAATTAGACCATCTTTAATTTATCCCATAAAATGACAAGTATTATTGTTGAGATTTTAGTTGTAAAATATTTTAGAATATATTTATATAGCTGCATGACAATTCATATTATTAGATGTTTAGCGTGCAAATTCTTCCTCTTAAAATTTCAAAGTGAAAAATGTTTAATAATATTTATTAATATTTATAGTTTTAAACACAAAAAAAAATGTTTAATAATATTTATAGTTCTTTTTAATTAGGTTAAACACAAATTGTTTTATTCTAATATAAAAGTAAATATTTGTTTTGAATAATTTGTTTTAAATATTCCAGGAACCAATATCCATATTGTTTTGAGATTTTTAATAATTATTGTATTATAAAGTTGAAGGTTTCCGATCTATAAATATGAAGTTTAAAAACATTATTCTCTACATAAAAAAACCATTAATAGTAAAACATTTATTATTATTTTTTTAAAATATTATTTTATTTTTCTTCTTTCCAAATATAAATAATTGTATATTTTATTTTTTCAACATAGAAAAATTGAAACAATTATAATTTTCCAAATTGAAATATAACGTTACCCTTCTCAAACTGCAAACCCAGCGCGAAGATTCCGCCGGAGATTTACTTGCGGTGGGCAGTGAAACCCAGCGAAGATTCCTGCCAGAGATTTACTTGCGGTGGGCAGTGAGCCTATTTAACTTGTTTGTCATTGGCTCTGTAGCACCGAATTCGGAATATTCTTCTGGGCGGCTGGCATGTGATCATCCATAAAAATAAATAAAATTATATCATGCATGAATGGCTGAGACGTAAACACCAAGAATATTAGATTACACGTCAACTTGACCGATGGTGTTAGCTCACAACATGCGGTGGGCCCTACGTCCCGGGAATTCAAGTGGATCCCTATCTGCAGGTGGATTGGCCATATTCATTGCGTGAGAAGAGATATACATCGAGTGCGTTCACTGTCCTTTAGTAACCTTCCAATGTTTTACATGGAGCTGCTACATGTCCTCCTCGGTGGTTCATTTATAGAGGAAAGGATATGAGTAGCCAATGTTAATAAAAACAAGCCCACAATCTCATTGGGTGAGATTTTGATTCTCTTAGATGAGACTTTGAGATGAGATTCTCACTCCTAAGATAAGTATAGACTATGCTTTTGAGATCTTGCGATGAGAGTGTTAGATATGTACAAGTTGTGTCTATAATGAGTATTTGGGTATGTTAAAAAAAACTCATCTTCATTGCAATTCACATCATGTAAATTGTAATCCCACACCATGCACGTTGAAGCCTTAAGCTTAAAGGTTGAGAATCACATCATGCAAATTGCAATCCAAGACTGCACACGTTGAAGCTTGAAGGATGAAACCTCAAGGTTGAGATTCACGTGGCACACCCACACCCATGGGCCATCAGTATGCTATATAAAATACCAACCTTTGGAGACCTCATGGTTGGGATGGCACACCCACACCCATGCACCATCGGTATGCTATATAAAATACCAACCTTTGGGAAAAGAGTAATCAAATTGAAGGGTCTTTTTGTTCTCCAATGGAAATAATACAAATGGTTTTTCTTGTTTGTTTGGATGAAATAAGGATTTTTTTGTTTGATTTTGAGAGTTTTTTGTGTAGTTTCTTTAGTGTTGGTAGTAGAGGATAATGAAGCCTGAAAGTAAAACAAGTCATCATTAAAGAGTAAGACAAGAGCACTTGTCCTAATTGTTGAAAGTTTTAAATGGAATCTGCCTTGAATTACATGGCCTACCTTGGGTGATTCATCACATAGAAATCAGATAATGATGGTGAAGCTAGTAGACCACCTATTCTACTACTCGATGATTTGAAATCTAGCCACCCTGTCCCATTCTTGATTGTTGTGACCAT
The DNA here is from genome assembly GCA_010110895.2 of Picea sitchensis. NCBI lineage: Eukaryota > Viridiplantae > Streptophyta > Pinopsida > Pinales > Pinaceae > Picea > Picea sitchensis. Next base: position 45,143 of record SNQJ01S0059698.1, on the reverse strand, counting down.
TAGCTAGGCTACCTTTATATTGTGGGGCATGTACCTATACAACGATATTAGAGAATTGTTGTGATAACATAATCGTGACTCTATGAGTATATTTATGTTCCTAACATTGCTAATAGAAACGAGTTCTGAAATGCTTATTTTTATTAATTTTCGTTTCTAGTGGATTTTGGAGCTTCTTCGTGGTATGGATGTGCCCTCTAAGCATCTCCCCATTCACAACAAAAATTGACGTTGTATTCACAACAAAAATAAACAAAAACATATATAATACATAATATTTAAATGACCGAGTACTCATCAAATTATTACCCATTTCATACTAATTATATTAATTCTTGTATCCATCCAATACATTTATTATGAGTGTTTGTGCTTATAAGAATTTACATTATGGCATTACCCCATAACAAAGAATTTTTGTATACATATCTTGGAGGAAGGTATTTGTTTCACTAAGTTTTTGAGTCCTTCCTGCAAAAGATTTCTCGCATGTATAAGCTCCTTGTTGTCTTGGATTCGTCGACGAAGTTGCTACCCAATGGACTCAGACATTTTTTTGTCACGGTCGAGCATAAAGCTCTTGTTGGCAAAGCCGACTGACAATCCCTAGCAACCAAAGTGAGCGAAAGGACTAAAAAGAAACTGCACAAAAGAACTTTACAAAATCTAAGAGTTGGATCCACTGATTCAGAGTGTGAGGAAGAGGCCTCCCTAGAGAACATTTCTCCAAGTCCCCATTATACCCATGCCATGGGCTTCACTCTTGCATGCCATGGTGAAAGCCTAGTTTTGTTAAAATTCCCTCTAAAGTAAACGAAAAATAGAAGCATAAAACTTGGTAGAAGTCAGTGCTCTAGAATCTAGGACAAGTGGCACAAACTCTTGGGAAAAACACCCAACAACCTCAATGAAGGTCTTATGCCTTGATGTTTGTAAGATCTATTTGACATCTTCATGCATGCATTCCAATTGTTCTTGTTGATACCACTACCATTACAATCATACCTTGGTATAAGCCGCCAACTAAGTTGCTCCTCCTCAGCTTTGGTCGTAGGCCGTCCTTATCCAGTTTCATGAGAGGTGTATTGTTTAAGGATGGAAACATGTAGAGAATTTCCCCTAATGGAGAACATTGGAGGTTGTTAAGGATAAATTCTTCTTCTCATCTCTTTGCTCCCCATAGAACCACTGCATATGAAGTTGGATGCCAAGTTGACATTGTTGGAATGCTCATTGATATCCAAAATGAGTATCCATTTAACGAGCTGGTTAGGCTTTGAGAGCACTTGCAAGGAACCGCTCTGAACAATATCATGGGAAGTGTCTTTGAAAGGAGGTTTGATATGAATTTTGAGAGTGAAGAAGTCAAGGGCTTACGAAAAATGGTCTATAAGGAGTTTCAACTCTTGGGAGCATTTAATTGGGATGATCATCTCCCATGGTTGCGATTTATTGATGCTCTTCAAATCCATGCTCATTGGGTCAGGCTTGTTCCATGGGGGAATTTTTTTGTTAAAAATATTATCAAAAAGCACTGACAAAGCCTGCTTAAGGAAAGCAATGTGAATTCTAATCTTGCTAACATTTTTCTCTTGTTACAGGGAGAAGACAAGCTAGATGAGAAGGACATGATTCAATACTTTGTAATATCCCTTACGGGTTGTTGGTGTATTTTTGTGTTATTTAAATGTTAGATCTATTTCTTTCCAACAATGTCACACCTATAATAACCCTTGCCTTACATCTGATAGGTTTCATGTGTTTACTGTTGATATATTTTGTGTTTACTGTTGTTGTTGATCCAGAGTTAGGAGCGGAACGAACTGATTAACATACTGAATACAATAAACACAGAGACATGAAGAACAAAACAACTACCCAATGAACAATATCTTCTATTGAATAAATGAAATAGGTTGAAACTGTAAAACTACAGAACTGAAACACTTGCTCGAATGGTGGTAGCTATCTCTGAGAAGAGATGTGGTTGTTACACGCATTCGTTTGAGCAGAATGATAACAATGAGGCTCCAGAGGCCTTTTTTTATATTACTCATGAATTCCAAAACCCTAGACATCCAAAAACCTAACCCTAGGAGATGAAACATCAAAAATTATGTGGGCCCCTATGGGTAAGTTGGTACCTCAACTTCTCAGGGTCGTAACTTTTTCATACGACCTTTGTTTTAGGCGCGTGATAGCTCATTGGAAAGGTCTTTCAGAGAGCTACACACTACGCCGTCAAACTATGACTATGTCTATAATTTGACTATGTTGAGACAAAAAAACAACGTTTATGGTGTTGATTATTTGGGTTGGTTGTCATTGATGTCAACCCTTGAAGAAAGTCCAGTAGCGAATTCCGGTAGCAAAAAGGTTGGTGTAATGGACCCAAGTTTGTTTGATGTATAATGATATGTGTTTTAATATATTTTAATGTAAGACTATTCAATATGGATAGTACATGTCATGACATTTCCGGTGGTATGTGGAACGTCTCATAACTCCTTACAGTTAGAGATTTATGGCCATGTGAAGTTGGAGAACCGTTATGAGTCATCCAGAAGCCCCAAAAGGTCAAAGTAGTCAAAGTGGTTGCAAAGAAGGAATTATTTAAATAATAAAGTGAAGTGATGAGTGTACTATAAGTCAAAGTGGATACAAAAGAAATTATTTAAATAATAAAGTTAATGGAGAAATTGCTAAGTGTACAAGTGGTTAGAAGTGGGTTAGCCCTAAAATAAGGAAAGTGGTTTAAGATGGTTAGAAGGTAACCCCTTGAGGAAGCTACATAAAAGTATAAATAAGAGGCAAGGGTCTCCCATTTTAATTACACTTGAGAATATTTAATATCTACAAGTGACTGAGGTAACCAAAGGATATCTAAGGCGGATTTCAGAGGGAAGGTGAAGTAAAGAAGGCTAAATTCTTTTGATGATGCTTTCTAAGTTATGTTATTTACAGGTCATCTCACCATTTTCGCAATAACTTTTTTTCTAGAATGATTCAGACCACGAAATCTGGAGGTTGTTGAGGAAACATATCCAAGTAGTTGTGAAACAAATTTCAACTTGTGGGTAGTTTTTTTTTTGGATTTACACTCAGTGGAAAATAGGGTTTGTGGGTAGTCTTGAAACTAGTCTAAAACATATGTTTCAGGTAAAAATGTCATAACTTATTCATAATAGGTCCAAATTAAGTACAACCAAATGTATTGGTTATCGTACAGTCTGTAGTATTATGTGTACCATTTTCAGATTCATACAACAAATATTTCGTGCGGGACACGCTCTACAAGTTCACTCTCTAGAATAAGCCAAAATTCAATAAGGTATGCCATTTTTGCTATAACTCATTTTCTAAGAGGGTCCAGGAAGTGAAACCTGGAGGAATTGCATAAAAGACACTGAAGAACATTGCATACTATTTTCGGATCTTTATTCATTACAGGTACATAGTTATGATTATTTCAAGTTAGGGTTGTTGACTAATCCAAAATTAGTCATGTGAGACTAAAGTAAAGTTTGATGAAAATGATAGTCTCTTGTTGTTAAAGTTAAGGAAGGTTTTCACGTATGTGATCATATACACCAGGTCTATTATAGAGTTACAAATCAGATTTGGATGATGAAATTGATGAGGGATTTTGGTTGAGGTACATGTTGGGTACATGGTTGAGACAAGTAGTCGATGAGTTGGCACATACATCATGTGTATAGTTGATGATGTTGGTACATATTGATGAGTCATAGTTGATGCGTAGTTTGTAGAGTCCTGGCTCTATTAAATCCAAATTTTTTCATACAATTACACATATAATTCATTTCTCATTGCATACGTAATTCATTGACCATCAAATAAGCATAAATATTCAGCAAAAATTAAAATTTTATCCACAGCATAAGAATTACTTAACAGAATAAATAAATTACCTCTTCCTGATGCTAATTCCCCCAATTAAAATTTTATCCACGCGATAAGAATTACTTTAACAATAACAAATTCCTCTTTCCCCGGAGGCATTCCCTCATTGATCTGGTTGTCCTTTGTTGAAGTTGAAATTGTGTCAAACACGCCGCCTAAAAACTGAAGCTTCTTTTCCCTCCCCGCCTAGGAGCACTGCCTGACTCCCTCGCCTGTGGATACCGTGAAGGGATATCCTTGCCCCATGCCCAAACTCTAACAACAACCAAGGCTCTCTTTTTGATTCACTAAAACCTCAAGCTAAACTCTCACACTGTGAAGGTCCTAAATATATCCTCCCCTCAAAAATGCTTTCTCATTCCCAAAGAATTCTTACCCGTAGTATCTCCCTTTCCCTAATTACATCCCTCCTTTACCGACTCTTTCTCCCTCATTAATTTCCTTATATCTCCCTTTCATTAATATCTTATCCCTTCTTTAATGTCTTATCCTCTTCATTAATATCTTATCCCCTTTAATGTCTTATCCCCTTAATTAATATCTTATCCTCTTCTTTAATGTCTTATCCCTTCCTCGTGATATGTAAAACATTTAATTAAACAAATTAAAATTATTAAGCCCCTTAAATTTACATACTCCATGTCATTGAATGTGATATGTAATTAATTAATTAATTAACTAATTAATCAAAAGTTATAAACAATTAATTAATAAATAAATATTTAATTAATACATTAATGTTAAAACATTGCTTAATTAAAACCATATTTAGACAATTAATTATCTAATTAATTCTACTCTAATAACTCCTAAACATATATTCAACTAGGGTTGTTGCATACACACACCTTTTCTGTGAAACTCTCGTCCCGAAGTTAAGGTATCTCGCGGTACAAAAGGAAAAGAAACATGGTTCAATATTCATAACAAATAACGTATTACCATTAGTGGTAAGTCAAGAAAAATTCATACATACTAGTGGTATATACAAATAAAATGCAATGTGCAGCCAGTTACGTCTCATGCACACCAACAATCAACAACCATCCCTAGCAAATTCTAGGCATGCATCCACCCAATCACCAAGCATTCAGTCTTTATGTTAATAAACAAACCAACCCAACTGTTTGGAGAAAACTCACCACCATCTCGGCTCTGGACACCTTTATTTAGACAACCGTGGTTTAGTCAATGCACTGCGAATTTTCATATATACACATTTTTTTAAGGGAAAACATTAAATTCACCATAAGACAAATCTCCATACTTTCTCAACCATTTCTACTCATCCTCCCTAACTTACTTCCATCTCCATTCCCATCCCTTCCGGGTTATACCATCTCGGGAGCATAAACCATATTGACCTAACTCCAAACAGAACCTCGTATGCAAGTGTCGCCATCCCCCAATCAGTTTCGCTCCATCCGCTTCAAGATGACAAGCCTCAAGCTCAAGTTCAACTAAGTCCCCAGTGTTGAATGCAAACCTGTCCAAAACCTAGAAGTGAATCGAGTCCCTATCTGAAATGATCTTCTTAGGTATCCCCGCAGGGTAACGATAAACTCGGGCTATTAAACACACGTACACATCGAAGGACACGTAGTGTCTCAACCCAATAAAATGAGCACCTTGGTTAACTTATCCACTATCACAAGAATGGCATTGTGTTCATGAGATGTGAGCGGCAACCCCAATAATAAAATCCATAGAAATGACTTCCACTTGGACATAGGAACATCATGTGGTTGTAGGAGGCCTCCGGGTGATGGTGGTCGGATTTCATTTGTTGACACTCAAGGCACTTGATGATTAAATGGACTACATCAAGGCTTATGCTCTACCTGTGAAAGCTTCATAAGCCAAGGTAGACATCTTCTTTCTTTTTCATATACACCTGGATGCGCATTGTAATAAAGCTCTCTATGGGCTTCCTTCAGTATGATGTCAATTATCCCCCTTCGTGGATGTACATCTCGATATCTTAACAACCCGACTGCTTCCGGGGACTATATCCTTCATACTTTGATCTAACTGCCTCCGCTCTGGAGGTTTTTAGTAACCTTTAAATACCAATTGTCTCCTTGAGTTGTGTCACATGTTCCTCAGATTGACTTTTATATGGGTACCAAGTAGAATATTCGTGGTCTCCTACTAAAGGCATTTGGGACCACATTTTCCTTCCCCTTGATGTAAAAAATACCAAAATCATACTCACTCATAAACTCGCTCCATCGCGTTTTCCTGGCATTCAAATCTCTTGAGTGAAGATGTTTTAAACTTGATGGTCTGTTTTGAAATCAAAGTTTCTCAGCCAACAAGATAGTGCCTGAAGTTTTAGAGTTGTGCATTACAAATGCTACTTAAATCATGAGTCATGAGGTTTCTTTTCATGTTTTCTTCAACTCTTGACGATAAGTTATCACTTCCCTCCATCCTGCATTAGCACAACCCCAACCCTTGCTTCAAGGAAATCGTGTAGACTATGAAGTCCTTTTTCTATATCCGGACACTCAGAATTGGTGCACTAGTTAGTAATATCTTAAGCTCCGGCTGAATGCACTATCACACTTTTCTCTGCCCATTCATACTTGACCCCTCAGACAAAGTGGTGATGGGTTTCGCTGATTTGGAGAATTTTCCACAAATCTTCCGAGCATACTGCTAGCTCCTATGAATCTTCACCTTCATGGGCATTTTTTCGACAATCGGGCTATTCCATAGTGGTCTTTACCTTTTCTGGGTCTACGTAGATTCCTTTGCCTGAAATGATTTGACCTAAATAGTGAATCTCTTCGAAGAAGGAACACTTTGACAACTTCCCATACAATTCTTTTCCTGGCGACAACACTACTGTAAGTGTTCCTCATGTTAGTCTTTTCCTCTTTGGAATAGATGAGGATGTCATCTATAAAGACTTGTACAAATCGATCTAAGTACTGGAATACTGCTCATGAATATCATACATTAGTCAACTAAAGGTACTATGAAAACCTCGTAATGTCCAAACCGAAATTGAAAGGCTGTTTTGGGATGCCTTCCCTAATCCTTATCTGATGATACCTTGATCGCAAAATCAATCTTTGAGAATATCACCCCTTCATCCTGATCAAAGAGCTCATCTTGGTCTCGGCATCTAAAAATTCCTATTTTCACCGTAGCACCCGCTCAAGTCCCCGTAGTTCATACATACCTAAGGATCCATCCCTTCTTCACAAAAATTCACACCGGGTGCAACCCCCAAGTATATCAATCGGGCCTTATTAGCCCTAAGTCCAAAGAACTCTTTCTAACCGCATTTGCAATCTACAAAGTTCGGGCGCCATCCGGATACAAAGTCTTGGAAATTGGTTCCGCACTAGGTTCCTAGCCTCAATAGTAAAATCAAGCCTCCTCTCAGGAGGTAACCCCCGGGTAACTCGTTCGGGAAAACGTCCTTAAATTCTGACAATATTGTGTACTGATCCAATGAGGGTCCTTCCTTTCATTCAACGCTTCCACTACATAAAAGCTCCAGACACCCTGCCTCAAGCATCGCTTAAACTTCATAGCGGTACAGCTGGAATCTATTCCCTTTTCTCCGCCACAGACACCCTAGATCTCTACTGCCTTCCTTTGTCATCTACATAGAGCACCCTCTTTGCAAAACAACCTACCAAAGCTCGGTGAGTCGCTAACCAATCCATTCCAATGATTAGGTCATAAACCCCAAGAGTAGTGATGTATACCTTCAACCCGGTAGTACACACTCACAGGTCTACCATGCAATTATCAACACTAGGTCCCACCGCTTTTGTTTTTCCCCCAAGCTATCTCGACTTGTTTAAAGTCATCGTGTTTGTAGGTTGCCAACCCACTCTTTCTAATGAAGATGGTGAAATGAAACTATCTCAGGGAAGTAACCATAATCAAATAAAAATCTTAACGTTGAAATGATTTAGCTGCATTCATGACTCCACCACCGTGGATTGATATGTTCGCCTACGGGATTATTAATCACGCAAATCAGTGTCAAGTACTTGCCTCCCCATCGATGCCTTTCCTCCTCTATGCACAAAACCTTATTGTAACTATGGGCAGTCACACCGGTAATGGGTTCCTCCACATCCACAACAGGTAACACAATATTGAACTCGGTAATCAGTATAGGATCGTCAAATTGAGTTCCTTCCTCTGGAACCCTTGCCCTTACTAGTTGCTCCCTGTGATGGTTGTGGACTTGTCTGTGTCGTTGGTGAAGAATGAGATGATAAACTCGCTGCCATTGAAATCCTCGTGGTTACCGGCCCCAGGTAACTGCTACTATATGGAGGTGGCTCGGTGCCTCTCTCGAAATGTCCTAGGGGCTTCGGGAGTGAATCTTGATTTACGCGGAAAGGTCAACCTCATACCTCCATTCAAGTTCATGTGTTCTTCCAATGTAGCACGATTTTCCATTGCTTCGCGCATATTGAATACTAAGCCTACATCCGCACTATAGCCCTCATCTTTGTGGGGTTTAGCCTATAGATGAAGTGTTCGTGATGTCGTTGGTCATTATCCATATAATGTAAACATAGCTTGGACTGAATCTTACAAATCTGGATCTCATAGCCCTTCACTGCATTCAAGGCATGAGATGCCCCTATCTGTTGTTCCTCTTAGTATGCTTGTAGATATTTCCTTTTGAACCTTTCCTTGAAAAGTTCCTAAGATACTGTGGCTGGGGTAAGATGCAGTTTTCTCTCCAGGTTACCCCACCAGTCCAAGGCAATCGTTTATTAATCAAAAATTTGTGATCTTTTCCTTTGAGTTGGCTGCATAGTCCCTTAAGGTAAAACAACTTGTCATGCCTTCCAAACATTACCTTCCACGCTTCATTGGCGACTCCACAAACTCCTAAGTTTGATCTTCTGCAATTCTCGAATGATTTCTCGAGTATTCCCGAATCCCTGACGCTTCTAGATTCGCTCCGCATGGTGGGGGTCCCACCGTCCGGCCTTTAAAGTCTCATTAATGGCCTCAAACGAGCACAGTATGAGAGATAATTCAGGCGATGATGGTGGTTGGTTCGACATTGGTGGTCCTTGCGACAATACCCCTCAGCCTTGGTTTCCCCAAGTCCTAACCATCTAGAACAATCGAATATGCATCAACCAAATTTTTTTCAGGGTGAGTTCAAGGACACTTCAAATTGGTGCTACTCAAACTAGAAACAAGCCAGCGTGTTTTTCTTTACTTGTCTCTGTGAAATGCACATTACTCTCTTTAGGACTGGCTGTGTTTAGGCCAAGCATCCAAGCCTGATGTTCACTGCCTAAGAAAACTATTGATCCTCTCACAAGAGCTAAGTGCTAGCACTATACCCCACTCGCTAGTTTCTCTAACTTACCCGCCTCCGCTTATCTCGCTCTCATGTCCTTAACCCTTCACCAAAACACCCACTAGTCACTTTAATTAGTTGTATCCAGTTTCCTTGATTCCATCCCTGAGCTAGACACATCTAGCATCTACCAAACTCCTTTACACTATCGGTGTGAGGAAAGTAAATCATAGGAAGTTGTTCCTCCTTCCTTAAGCATGCATTACAAATTTTAATTATAATTAAACATAATTTTAATTATAAATAAATTTAAAAGATGATCAATTAATCATAAAACATAATTAATTAACCATACAATTAATTATAAAACTAAACCTAAATTAACTACATGTAATTTAAATTATATTCTATTTATTAAAAATTAAATTGAACATTAACTTAAATTATATTTAAAATTTTAACATTAAATTAAAATTTAATAGTTTAAATTTAATATTAATTTAAAATTAAATTTAAATTAAAAACTTAACCATTTAACCAAATAACAGTAAATAAAAAATGAATAATAATAAAAATAAAATAAAACCATTTAAATCCATTTAACGTGGGTAGTGTGGTCCCTCGTGATGAGGTCCACGTGCTCCCCCATCTCTCCCTACCTAAAACCCCACATCTTCCTAAACAAACCCTAAACTCCTCAACCTCACTCATTCTTCGATTCTCAGGAATGTGGTCGCCCTCTCACCAAGGCCAGTATGAGTTAGGGTAATGGCTTGCATCTCCTCCCTCGATAGCTTCTATACCGAGATTAGTCTCCTGCCAAATTTCAGATTGCTCATGTTGTGTTTGTGCAAAATTTGTGTGTTGTTGTTGTTTGATCCTTTTTTTTTTTTTTTTTTTTTTTCCGGGACCTGTGTTTTGCTGCAAGTCACATGGGGCTAGAGCCAAGCCTCCCACAAGCTAAATTTTTTTCTTTGCCGCTATGCTTGCACGCTTGACTCTTTACTTAGACCTGCTGTGTTGTAATGGTGTTTGATGCAACTGTACAGGCGTTGATGGTGTGCTCTTGACTCTGGACTTGTGCCTGTCGGCGCTAGCAACCCAAAATTTCAATGAGGTTACCTGCGGTGTGGTTGGGGAAATTATGGAACATGGTGTGGTCAATGAATGTAGTTATGTTCTGGTCATAGTTACCATTCTTTGCTTTTTGTGTTTGCAAGTTGTTTATGAAAATGGGTACTCATAGAAGCTCCAGAGGTGGTGGGTTTATGCTATAACCCGCCTTCAAAGCATTTAACGTGGTTGCTCTCAAAATCAATGACGTTTGGCGCACGCACGCTGACCTGCTTTACGCATTGATTCTTACCGTTGTTTGCACGCTTGTTGTCTCCTCAGTTTGGTCCCGGGTCAATAGGAACAACCGCCCTCTCCATTCGCTATAGTCGCAGCATGCCTACAACCCAAGCCATGCCATTAATGAAAGCAAAGTTTCACACAATATGTTGAGCCTTCAACCAACACTGAGACATTTGATCCCTTTGATGATATCAATCACAATGCCTAAGGAAAGATAGCTTCTACCATGGGCCCCATGGATCATGTTCCCCGAGTTTTTAGCATTGTGGCTCACAAAACCGTGAGCATAAGGGTACCGCGCAGTCGCCAGAGGTCAACAATTCTGCAGCGACCGCTAAAACAACATTGGGAGAACAGGAACCATATAAGATATATTCCAGCGTGCAGCAATTCTCCCCAAAATTTCAAACAGCTTCATGTTGGCCGGTTGACAAAAAGAACTTTCTAAACTTGAGAAGTCCAAAGGCTACAAATCAAGGCTTCTTTAGCAGCAAATAATACTCACTTGAAAATGGGGAGTTGTTCAAAGCTTGCTCGACGAGAGTGTATAATCGCATGAAGAGTGAAACTCATTTTTACATGTCTTCAGAGAAATACAACTTGTTTTAGTCGCATTGATTACAGTGACATTGTTCTTCCCAACACAGATGCAAGTCGATGGTGTTGAGCGTGGAAATTATTATCTTGGGTCCCTTTACTTCCCACCTGTGTTCATGATGTTCATTGGCATTCTGGAGCTACAGATGACAATTCGACGACTTCTAGTGTTCTTCAAACAAAGGGACCTTTACTTTTACCCAACGTGGGCGTACACTCTTCCAGGATTTCTTCTAAAGATTCTGCATTCCATGTTCGATTCACTTATTTGGACATCAATTACTTATTATGGGATTGGGTACTCCCCTGAAGCCTATGTTGTGTAAAGGTTTATGGATGGAGCTGATGTTGACTGCTGCATGGTGGCTTGGATTTGTTCTTCATTCCGTGTAGCCTCATGTATTCGACTGAATGCTTTTTTTTCACCTCACTACTCCAAGCATGCAAGTTCAGTGGTTGTCTGAGGTAGGTAAGGCTGATCAAGTTTCGAACATTCTTTCTTATTTGATGCACATAAATAATTAAAATACAGATTTATCTTGTAAGAATCCTTTTTATTTTGGGAGCATTTTGCATCCATTTGAGGCTTTTCTTATTCCAATCATTGATCATAATGATTTAAAAGGATGCACAGATCGTCTTTGACTCCAGAAATAATTTTAGTTTTAACTTTAGTTAGTATAGTTTTATATATATTTTGATTTAATGGATCCTGGATCGTTATCGGTTAAGGGAGTTGGATAAAAGCTTCGGTTTGTTGTTCAGGATTTATGTTCCATGAGGTATATTGCCAGCTATATTTATATTTGCAGATGAGCCTAGCCGCCAAACAAGAGTATATATATTATATACTCTTGTTTTTGACGCCGATGATGCCGAACCGCCAAAAATCTTTACTTATGGAAGAGGAATATGGAAATACACCAATCCTGGAGCAGATTCAGACTGTACTCATGGGTTGCTTTGTAGTTTTTCTGCAATTCAGCAAAGGTCTCTTTGAACCAATACACCAAGCCTGGAGCAGATTCAGACTGTACTCATGGGTTGCTTTGTAGTTTTTCTGCAATTTGGCAAAGGTCTCTTTGAACCAACCTTGTTTAGAAGCTTTTATCCAACCATAGCCAATAACGTTAGGATCCGTTGAGTAGTCTGGCTAATCGCCAAAAATATATATAAAAGGCTATGCAAAGTAAAAGGTTAAAACAAAAATTGCAACCTTTAGGTCAAAGACCGATCTGGTAAAAACCATACTAAATCATTATATATATATATATATATATATATATATATATATATATATATATATATATATATATATATATTCTTCCCACAATACTCTTTTTAATTCTAATTTAATTTTTTATTATTATATTTTACATTATTTTATAATAATAGATGATGGATTGGTTTGCAGGTTAGGTGGAGCCGGAGCTTGGATCTAGATTTCTATCTAATTGGATCGCTTTCAATATATGATATATATATATATATATATATATATATCCCTTTACGCATCATCTCTGGGTTGCTTTAAATTTCCTCAAGTGGGCACAGTCCCATCTCGCCAAGTAGGTGGGTGGTAGGCCTCATAGTCTAAAGTGTTTCAAACTAAAGCCTCGGGATACCATGTGCAGAGTCCCCGCCTCCATTAAACCAAATTTTCACACACCACACATACACCATTTCACACAATGTAATTCATTGACCATCGTAATAAGCATAAATATTTAGCGTAAATTAAAATCTTATCCACAAGATAAGAATTACTTCTTTAACAAAATAAATAAATTACCTCTTTCTCATGCTAATTCCCCCGCTGATCTGGTTGTCCTTTGCTGAAGTTGAAATTGTGTCAAAGATTGTCCAAAACCGATTTTTCCTCCCTCGCCACTTAGAGCAAATTGTCCGGCTCCCTAGCTCCAAGATACCGTAAAGAATCCTGGCCCCCATTCCCAAAAACCCCAACAAACCGGTGCCCTCAAGCTGATTTCTCCACCAAACCTCAAAGCCAAACCCCTACACTAGATGTCCATGTAAATATATCCTCCCTCAAATGATTTCTCAAAAGAATTTCTACTCAGAGATTCTTCCCCATCATATCCTCCTTCAATCAACTCCTTCTCCCTCATTAATTTCCTTATATCCACCTTTAATATCTTATCTCCCCTTTTAATATCTTATCCCCTTCTTTTTTATCTTATCCTTCCAGACACGTAGCATTTAATTAACAATTAAAATTATTAAGTCCTTAAATTTATTACCCATGTCATTGAATGATATGTAATTAACAATTAATTAATTAATTAATCAAAAGTTATAAACACACTAATAAATAAATATTTAATTAATATTATTAATGCTAAACATTGTTTAATTAAACCATATTAGGACAATTAATTATCTAATTAATTTTACTTAATAACCCCTAAGCATATATTCAACTAGGGTTGTTACATAGTTGATGCATTATTGGTACATACTTGATACATGGTTGGAGGCACTTATTAGTAGTATTGTTGACACATGGTTTATGGATGATGTAACATACTTGTCTTGGTATATTATTAGAAGCACATATTGAGGGATGATTATGAGTTGTTGTGTTATGCTTGGTTGATGCACATCTTGGTGATAATGTGCATATGGTTGAGATTTGTCTTGGTGATTGATCTTGGTGAGTAGATCTGATTTGGTTGATAAGATTGATGAGGCAGGTTGTTGTGATAGGTTGTTTGGACAAGTTATTGTGACAGGTTTGGTGCTTGGTCGATGCATTTGTTTATGGTACAGGTTGATGTATGGTACATGTTGGCACAAGTTATTGGTATAGGTTGTTACAAGTGGTTTGGTACAGGTTTTTTGGTGCAGGTTGATTGGTACAAGTTTACATGAGTATATCTCACACTGATAGTGTGACCATGGTTCCATCATTCTACTTATATTTTAGGGCGGTTGGACGGGGCAAGGACATGTGGTTGTAGACGGAGAAGACAAGGGGTTGTAGCCTCCTTCTGGTTGTAGCCAGAGAATTAGGGAGTTGGAGCTTCCCTCAGGTTGTATCCTGAGAAACTAGGGGATTGGAGCCTCCTTCCAGTTGCAGCTGGAAAACAAAGGAAGTTGTTGTTTCTAATGAATGTAATTCTTAAAGACATACAAGAAAAAACATTCTGTGGTTTTCTCCCGCTTTGGGTTTCCACGTAAAAACATTGGTGTACTGTGTATGTGTATGATTGCTCATTTGTTCATTTTTTATTTACTCTGCAAATATTGGATGATAATACTACATTGATATAACACTTGCATTTTATGGTTAAAAAGGATTTTATCTCTCTATTACTAATTCACCCCCCCTCTCAGTAATCCAACATAGGGCCCCAAAATGGCTCTAGAAGTACAACAAGATGTGCTGACATGAAAACATACAAAATAAGCCAGTTGGATTAGGTGGGAGGCCACCAGTATCCACTTGGAAGATGTGTAGGGATTCAGACAATCCAGAAAGTGTAGAACCCACAATTACAAAGAAGTACAAAAGAACGTGTTGAACAAAAAACTCTCAAGAGGAGCCAGTTGGAATAGGTGGGTGGCCACCAATATCCATGTGGATCAATTGTATTTAGTGCTTATTTGGTTAATGACTTTTGTCAAAAAATTCACAATAGTTCCACATGAATTTGACACAAATGGGGGTTTATTATATTAAATACCAATCAAAACAACAAATACATTTAATTGCAAAAATGATGAAAAACTTATCCGAAACTGAACAACAACATTTAATCAACAAATACAACTAGATATGAAGTGTTTATTATTTCTCTGACCTGTAACTACCATGTTGGAGAAACATTCCTTATACTGGATTGACCCTCTTGATACACTAGGTTCAACAATGGTTGGGAACGATTTATTAAGAAGAATGGAGGTGATTAAAGGAAACTCAATTTTCCGTAAACAACCCTCTTTGGAGACCACAATCTGCAAACAATAGACTTGCCCCCCTTCTAGATCCCACACGATTCGTAGTGTTGATATGATTCCCTTCTTGAAACTGGTATTAAGGTTGCAACAAGAAATGTATTAAGACAACCCATTTATAGAGAGCATGAACAACTCATAGATAGCATGATTTGTTGAGGGAAATAACTGGGAATTCTGATAGCTAGATCTATACTGAGTAGCCCCTCTTTTTTACCATATGAATTGCTTATACAGTCTTCTCAAACCCTACTAATAGTAGGGATGATGGAACAAACTCCCTTTTTTATAATTCCACAAACTATGAATAGATGGTACGATCCTCTTCCTCAACCCCACGATAAGGAGAGAAGTATTGTATTTGGAGCGTGTAGCTCAAGATGAGGATGCCCCCTCGAAGAGGCAAGTGAACATGAGAGGATCCCTTCCATAATAGGATCCATTGTATGGTGTTGCCCTACCTCAAGGGATTTGATATAATAAAGTTTGGTTTTCATATATTCTTCTTGGATCTATTCTGGTGTATTTTTTATTCATATCTTTAGTACTTGACAATTGGTATCAGAGCACTTTCCTTGGCAAGAATTGTGGGCAACTACATTTTTTTTTTCTATTTTTGTAGTTTTTTTCAGAGAAACCAAAGAGGTCGTGACATTCCAAAAGATTTATGTGTATTTATGTGCAAAATTTGAAGAAACTGGTTGTAGATATGAATTCCTTTCATAAAAACACCCAATTTAAAAAAAATAACCATCCGAAACGAAGTATGGGAAGTAAAGTTATTGAAGTTTTAAAATATGCAATTTTTTCAGGGTTTTTCCGCAGACGACGACACACTTGTTTGATTTCTATAGCACCTAGAGGGCGAATTTTCTAAAACAAATTACATATCTGAGTTCCTCTTTCCAAAATAGTTGATTGAAGAAAACAATCACTCAAATCAGAGCTACATAAGTGAAAATATTGCTGATTTAAAATAAACTATTTTGGGGGGTTTTGTGATGGCGTCGTGACTGCAAAGTTCATAAATTTTCGTAGGGTGCTTAGATTTTTACCAGATCAATGCCATTGGATAAATATTTTTAAGATCTTTCTTTTGGTATATTTTATGTGGTGTTTCCAATGACTATTCACTGTCAAACCCTTAAAGAAATTCTACAGATGTCTGAAGCATTCAAAGTCCAACTATATGACACATTGCATGACCTTGCAGATGGCTTCAAGGATAATTTTCATAGTATTCAAGATTCATTGGCTAGCATGTAGGATATATATCTTATGGCAGACATCAGGGATGAATATAATCAAGACGTATATGTTTGGTATGATTTTGAGGTCGATTGTGATGATTGGTATATGGATAGTTGCCATTTGTGGGATGACAACCACTTTCATATTTTATTTGATGACTCTAATCCACCTTCTGTAGAGAACATCAATGTGACAAATAAGGAGCCAATGATTATTACCAGTGTCCATCCTGCATATTCTACAGTGGTATTATTCCTTCTAAATTCTTCTATGACTCTTTTCCACTATGTGGATGGATCTTCTTATTTGGATCCACATGAGAGGTGTTAATCTTTGGAGCATCATTTTCAGTTGGTTATTGGGTTCCGAAATCTTCCGCGTGGGGTTCACATGGACACTTGGATATGGTACCCTCGTTTACAATGGCAGTTGGACTACTTCAACATGGTGGCTTTCCTTTCTACATGGGACCATGGCTTTCTAGTCTACTTCAACATTATTGTCTACACTTATCCATAGTTGTACACCCTCATAACAAGCGTTGAGGACAACACTTTCATAAGGGGGATTGAATGTTAGGTAGCTAGAGAGGTAGTGGAGGCCATTGAATGTAAGGTGGACTAGGTCCACTATATTATTAAATAAGGCCCACAATGGTAGTTAGATATAATAAATGTAAGAGGACTTCTTAGAAGGTTCTTCTTCTAGAAGATTGCTCCTCTAGAATGTTCTTAGGTGATGGTAGCACTATATAAAGGGGTTAAAACAATGTAATGGGATACAAAGAGAAGTATTGTATTTGGAGCAGTAGCTCAATAGGTGGATGCCCCCTCGAAGAGGCAAGTGAACATGAGAGGATCCCTTCCATAGTAGGATCCATTGTATGATGTTGCCCTACCTCAAGGGTTTTGATATAATAAAGTGTGGTTTTCATATATTCTCCTTGGATCTATTCTGGTGTATTTTGTATTCAGATCTTTGGTACTTAACAAAACCCAATCTGCTCAAGTTTTTTCAATCCCAGAGCCAAAAAGCTTCAAGAGCTCTCCAAATCCAATTTTGATAAATGATCATGAATAATGAAAGAATGAGCTCCAATCTCTCTTTTATCCTCTTTTTACCTTTTCCACTCAATTAAATAATATAAAGTGAATTTATAAAATCTCTCTTTCATATTTCTCCAAAGTCACTTATTTCACCTTTAATTTATTAAACCTTTTAACTCCCAAAAAGTTATTTATCTTATTTTAAAATGTTTCTGGGCATATGAAGTCTCTTTGCAACATCCCAACATTTAAGTCTTTTCATCCTCGTTCCAATGAGCTATAACACTAAGGTGACCCCCTTAGATAATTTAATTAAAATAACACCCTTAGTGAAATTAATTAAATAATGCTCAATATTACTACCAAATTACTGGAACGATCGGAATGCATCAGAACTGAAAACTTTCTGCGTAGGGGTGATCCCGATGATGAAATATGATAAACAAACATGGTTGGGCGACTAACTAAAAATAAACATTCCTTCCCAGAATCTTGGATCCCAAACCAGAAGCCGAAAATAGCATATGAAAGCATCATATAACTCCTCTAAACCATCTGAGCTCATTGGTAATATCAAATTACCCCTCTGATCAAGCTGACACAAACTCAGAAAGTCATGTCCAATTGTAGAGCAAGAGAACCTAAAAATGGGGACATTATAGTCCTCCCTTCCCAAAGTTTGTTTTTCCTCAAGCAATTCCATCACAACCTTACGATCAACAGGATGAACCAAACTGAAATTGAGAATGATCCCAGGGTCCCAAACCAACCCGAAATATGTGAAACACCCTCTGCTCAAAGAACTTTCCTACAAGGTACTAACACAAGAGACCTCCTAAATACTACCAATAAGTACAACAATCATATATTGCAAAAACTCAGTCAACCCCTCAGAGAATTTCTCTTTTAGGAAACCAATCCAATGCACCACATGAGTAAACTCCTAAGACTAAAAATTGGCTCCTGCATCTTTATCATTTGTTGAACTTCCAAACAATGTAATCCCAAGGTCCCAAGCTAGTTTCATAAAGGTACCACCATGATGAAATTGTGCCACTCTGATCATAACTATTTGACCATCATACTCAGACTGCATTCTCCTCTCCTGGAACCCCAAGTTGAAATGCCTGAAAGAGTTGAACCCACTACCATGAATCATATCCTACAAAGGCATCTCAGTGAAGTCAAAATCTGCAAATCCACTGCTAGACTTGATCCTCAGCATTGACAAAAAAAAATTGTACCACCATATAGAATGAGTCACGACATCTCCTCTCACAACATTCCAAAAATGAAACAGATTAATCCTTATCACAACCTTGTTAATCATTATCAAAATTTGAAGCAACCTACCAATCAGATGAATTTTTGGATCCCACATCCAAATTAGAAGTCCACCATCCCCAATACCTACTAACTCCTATTGTGATACACTAATAACCATTGGAATCGAAATAACCCAAGTCTTTGATTCTTGTTTTTGTATGCAACCATCTAGTGGAATTAAAGTAGGAGAATTGAAAGATTTGAATTCATCTTCTGAATATGGAAGCACACCATACCAGAGTGATCTATGTAATCTTTTATCTAACCCACCTTTATGTGCCATCAAAAACATAGTCAAATCATACTTATGTGGGTTGAAACAAAATTGATGAGCATACCTCACCGTGCAATCAAGGTTAAATTCACTTGCTTGTGCCAATGGAATACCTGAATAGTCACTTGGATTCCATACTACCCCAATTCCATCACATTCATTAGGAGGTGTCTCAAAACTTCGATCATGAAGAGAAAAATTTTCATTTTCTCTATAATCCTTCTTTGAAAACTTGATGACAATTATGATAGTTTTTCCATTAGTTGCGGCCTTGCAATCCTCAAGAAAAAATGATGGGACAACGTGATGAACTAACATACTGTCCTCACAAGAATCTATCTCCTCCTCACATGGATTATCAATAACATTCTCTCCATCACCAATATATATTCTTTTCACTTGTGGATGCACTAAATGATCCTTTTTCATGGACATCCATGGTATCATTTTTCTCCCTTTTAATCTTATCCTATGCATTCACTCCACTAGTGTCATCTGAACTTGGATCCCATATTTATGTGTCCACATCTCTAATATACCCATTCCCACAATTATTGGATGCATACACTTCCTTGTCGATTGGTCTACAAGGTATATGATCAACTATCTCATATGTAACTATGACTTGAGACTTCAATGGACTCTCCAAAAGAGGTGGCTCATGATCCCCATGATGAAAACTATGTGTATAATCATAAATTTCTTATTCATACCTCTCTTCAAGCCCATAAAAATATGAATACTCCTCATGCTTGATCATCACAAGAGGCCCTTCCCTCAAATCATGAGTACCAATAACATCCTCATGTGTTGTGGTTGCCATAGATGATTGAGTTTCTATTATGGATGATGAAGAGTGTGCCAAACCCAACTCCACACAAACCTCATCATCTAGAATTCCTGATTCTTTAAGGGCGAATTGAGTTCTCTTCAAATAATCCTTGGTAACCTTAAGCCCATGGGTAAGCTTATCAACACCCTCTTCTTTCCCTTTTAGCACATCAAAATAAATCTCATTAAGCATGAGAAGATGATCTCTATTTGAAAGTAGGTGTAGGTAATTAGATTTCATTACCATCAATGCTTCTCCAAGTGCCTAAAAATATACAAGGGGAAGTTCTCCTTCAAAATTCTCGTGTCTCTGGAGGCTCTTCCTTCCTTCCAACAATTCTCCATCAACTTATGAGTATCATCAAAAAAATTTGTGGTTGCAATAATCATGTACTCACTTACCTTCAATTTCCCTATCAAATGATGGGACTTTTGGGAACCATTATCTTCATACAAATTTTCTGATTTGTAATCACCATCATGCTTCCCAAAATTTAACTTCCTCTTTGTCATCCTTCACGCATAACTCCTGAGAAAATAGATCAACATCAAAAGGAAATTTATCCAACACCAAACCTTTATCATGATTACATGCTAACACACCCGAATCATCATAATCACCATATGTGCTATCAACATGCCCATCATATGCATTGGTGTTATCAACCTCATAGGATAGCTCTAATGGTGTATTAAAGGTTATTTTTTTTTCAACCTCATTGCACACATCCTCAACATGAATAGATGCATGCATTTCCAAGAAGTCATCATGGGGTTTTGTCAAACTTCCATCACGAGGCGAGACATTCACATCACCAACCACTTCAAATTTGAACCCCTCTTCTTTCTTCCCAAGTGATAAGTGAGGCTCCAACAACTAAGGATTCTCCAACAATGTTGTTAGATTCTTCTGAGATCCTTGAAAGACCTGAAAAGTTCTTCCAAGAGTTCTTGATTTGTCTTCATCTTTATGAAGCCACTAAATGCACCTTGATACCAAATTACCATTGTTGAACTAAAAGGTATAAGTGTTGGTCACTTATCAGAAACAACTTCAAAACATCATTTCCCTGATTTCCCCTCAGGCTGGAAGGATGCACAACTCTGATACCACTGTAATATCCCTGATGGACTGCTGGTGTATTTTTGTGTTATTTAAATGTCAGATCTATTTTTTTCCAACAATGTCACACATGTAATAATCATTTCTTTACTATTGATAAGTTTCATGTATTTACTACTGATATATTTTGTGTTTACTGTTGTTGTATTTAGAGATTATTTGGTTCATAAATTTTGTCAAATAGTTCACGACAGTTCCACATGAATTTGGCACAAATGGGGGTTTATTATATTAAACACCAATCAAAACAACAGATACATTTAATTGCAAAAATGATGAAAAAATTATCCCAAACTAAACAACAACATTAAATCGACAAATACAACCAGATCTAAAGTATTTATTAAATTTCTCTGACCTATAACTACCATGCTAGAGAAACATTCCTTATACTGGATCAACCCTCTTGATACACTAGGTTCAACAATTGTTGGTCACAATTTATTGAGAAGAAGGGAGGTGATTAAAGGTAGCTAGATTTTCCTTAAACAACCCTCTTTGGAGACCACAATCTGGAAATAATAGATTCACCTCCCTTCTATATCCCACACGATCTATAGTGTTGATATGATTCCCTTCTTGAAACCGGTATCGGAGTTGTAACAATAAATATATTGTGACAACCCCTTTATAGACATCCTGAACAACTAATAGATGGCATGATTTGTTGAGGAAAATAATTGGGAATGTTGGCAGCTAGACCTATACTGAGCAACCCCCCTTTTTAACAATATGACCTGCTTATATAGCCCTCTCAAACCCTACTAACATCAAGGATGATGGCACAACCTCCCTTTTTTATAATGCCACAAACCATAAATAGAGGGTATGACCCTCTTCCTCAACCCAACGAATGAAACCAATGCTACAACCATATCTTAGATCCACACGATCTGTATAAGAATGGTGTTGCCTTCCTTCTGTGCTAGCACAATTGCAAGTAAATGATTTGATCTCTCTTTGTTCTCCTGACAAACTAAAGATGAGGGTACGACGCCCATAAACACCATAACTATTGAGAAACTCCTTCCATGATTTGCATTGATGGATCTTTCTCTTCCATAGTGAATCCAGTGAGAGATTCGAGTGATCTCTCCTTCTTGATCAACTAGGGTGGATTAGTTTCACAACCGAAGCCAATTTGCTCAAGGATTTTCAGTCCCAAAGCTAAAAAAATTCAAGAGCTCTCCAAATCCAGTTTTGATAAATGATCATGACTAATGAGAGAATGAGCTCCAATCTCTCTTTTATCCCCTTTTTATTTTTTCCGTTCAATTAAATAATATAAAGTGACTTTATAAAATTTCCATTTAATATTTCTCCAAAGTCACTTATTTCACCTTTGATTTATTAAACCTTTTAACTCCCAAAAAGTGATTTATCGTGTTTTAAAACATTTTCGGGCATTGGAAGGATCTTTGTAGTATCCCAACATTTAAAGCTTTTCGTCTCGGTTCCAACAAAATATAACACTAAGGTGCCCCGCTTAGATAATTTAATTAAAATAACATCCTCAGTGAAATTAATTAAATAATGCTAAATATTACTTCCAAATTATGGGAACGATCAAAATGCATAAGAACTGAAAACTGACTTTCCAGGAGTGATCCTGATGATGAAAGATGATAAACGGACCTGGCTGGATGACTCACTAAAAATAGTCACTCCCTCCCAGGATCTTGGCCAAGTCCAAACCATAAGTCAAAAATAACATCTAAAAGCATCATATAAATCCTCTAAACCATCTCGGCTCACCAATAATATCGAATTATCCCTCTAATCAGGCCGACACAAACCCAAAAAGTCATCTCCAATTGCAGAGTAAGAGAACATGAAAATGGGGACATTACATACTCTGGGTGGGTATTGTTATTATTCATATAACGTTTTTCATTTTAAATAATGGTAAGACATTCGTGTTGACCTGGGCTTATATTTTAGTTACCTTGTACCATTTCAATTACAATCAGTCTTTCAAGCTAAAATCTCCAAACAATTTTTATGGTCAACTCCATCTCTTAATCCTAGCAATAAGTCGTACAAGATTATCATAGCATTTCTACTTGATTATCATAACATTTATGTTTAGTCTTGGTCTTTGCCATAATGAATGATTATTTTTAAATGTTATTTAATTTTTCCTCATTAGAATTTGCACCCGACTTCTTTTGCATATTATAATGCAAGTGAAGGGATCACACGCCATGTTTAGTGTGAGAAAGACCTTCATGTGTATGGATTTTCTCGTGCAAGGGCATGATCGAATGCTCGTTTAGTTACTAATCCATCTATAAATCACACTTTCATTCACTTACATAGATCCACTAAATAACCCAACCATGAAATTCCACCAATTCATATTACTGATGGAAATGTTTTGGGTTTCCGCACATTACTTCTGTAACTATGAAATTTCACTGGAGCCACTAATTAGATGGATAAAGTCCAAGATGCTTCTTTACTTCCTTCTATAAAAGAGGACACAACATAGGATTTAGTTGTCCCTACTTCTGGCTGAAGGGATTGATATAATTCCTTAGAGTAATCTGGTGATGAAAAATAGAAGGGTGATAAGTCATCAGGTCTACAGGTCCTCAGAGTCAAACATATTGTAGACAGTATAGATTCAAATATGGAAGAAGAACATATGCAGCATAAGGATTCTTGCCACCAAATAGAAACATTATGACAATATTTTGAGTTTGAGCAAGAGATGAGCTCAAGACCTTTCGACTGTGACAATATTTTGAGTCTAGACAAGAAGGGATCACGCGCCATGTTTAGTGTGAGAAAGAACTTCATGTGTATGGATTTTCCCGTGCAAGGGCATGATCGAATGCTCGTTTAGTTCCTAATCCATCTATAAATCACACTTTCATTCACTTACATAGATCCACTAAATAACCCAACCATGAAATTCCACTAATTCATATTACTGATGGAAATGTTTTGGGTTTCCGCACATTACTTCTGTAACTATGACATTTCACTGGAGCCACTAATTAGATGGATAAAGTCCAAGATGCTTATTTACTTCCTTCTATAAAAGAGGACACAACATAGGATTTAGTTGTCCCTACTTCTGGCTGAAGGGATTGATATAATTCCTTAGAGTAATCTGGTGATGAAAAATAGAAGGGTCATAAGTCATCAGGTCTATAGGTCCTCAGAGTCAAACATATTGTAGACAGTATAGATTCAAAAATGGAAGAAGAACATATGCGGCATAAGGATTCTTGACACCAAATAGAAACATTATGACAATATTTTGAGTTTGAGCAAGAGATGAGCTCAAGACCTTTCGATTGTGACAATATTTTGAGTCTAGACAAGAGACGCAAGAGACAAGTTCAAGACCTTTCACTTCTAAAGAAAGGCATGACCTTACTATTAGTATCATTAGAAACTGAGTGAATTTGGTAATTTAGAAATTTGCAATTTCAGAAAAATCACCTGTTTTAATTACATTTTCAATATTATGCATCCATTCATATTTTCAAAATTTTTAAGTTACATTATACATGGATGAAATGAAACTTTACTCTAATGATATTGCACTCTCAAAATTCATGTGAAAGGTAGAGTAGAGAAAATGTCAAATATTAAGATAAAAAATATAGTTTATATATATATAAATTCAAACATTTTTAAATGATCATCCCAAAAAAATGAAACTTCACTCTAATGATATTGCACTCTCAAAATTCATGTGAAAGGTAGAGTAGAGAAAATGCCAAATATTAAGATAAAAAATATAGTTTAAAAAAATTGTTTTTTTTTTTTAAAATTCAGACATATTTAAATGATCATCCCAAAAATAAACAAATTTTTATTTTTAATGATTTTTTATCTAAAAAATAAACAAATTTTGTCAAAATATTTTTCATAGCCATAGAATTTTAAACTAAAATTTCAAATTTCAATGAACGTATTTTCAAAACAAATTTATTGTAGAATTTTAAATAAAAATAGTTATAAAAAAATCAATGTTTTTAGTTAAAAACAATTCAAAATAGTTATAAAAAAATCAATGTTTTTAGTTAAAAACAATTCAAAATAGTTATAAAAAAAAATCAGTATTTCTATTTTAAAATAACTCAAACATTTCAAAGTTTTTTTAAATAAAAATAGATATAAAAAAAGTTAAAAATAATTTAAACATTTTNAAAATCAATTATTTTTAGTTAAAAATAATTCAAACATTTTTAAAGTTTTTTATTTTTAATGGTTTGTCGTCACAAAAATTTGGAACATTTTTTATCAAAATGTTTTTCATAGCCAATGTTTGTTTTCATTGGGTTTTAAACTAAACTATCAAATTTCAATTAACATATTTTTGCCTATATAAAAAAAATCAATATAGAATTTTAAATAGTGGNAATAAAAATAGATATAAAAAAAGTTAAAAATAATTTAAACATTTTTTTTATTTTTTTAAATAAAAATAATTATAAAAAAATGTTTTTTAAATAAAAATAATTATAAAAAAATGTTTTTTAAATAAAAATAGTTATAAAAAAAATCAATGTTTTTGTTAAAAATAATTCAAACATTTTAAAAGTTTTTTTAAATAAAAAAATTATAATATATATATTTTAAATAAATATAGTTATAAAAAAATCAATTTTTTTTTAGTTAAAAATAATTCAAACATTTTTAAAGTTTTTTATTTTTAATGGTTTGTCATCACAAAAATTTGGAACATTTTTTATCAAAATGTTTTTCATAGCCAATGTTTGTTTTCATTGGGTTTTAAACTAAACTATCAAATTTCAATTAACATATTTTTGCCTATATAAAAAAAATCAATATAGAATTTTAAATAGTGGTAAACCTTGGATCAGGGCAAGGCAACATTGGGGTTGAATCTTGAAGCTTAGTAGATAGCTATACAAAGTATATGTACCTCAAAGATTGATGTGGAATTCAATTGCAGGTTTAGGCTTTGTAACTTATAATTTTCCAACAACAATGTCGGGAACTTGTTACTTATTGATGAATATTAGATCTTTTAACTTGAAGATTTCAAGATGGCTTGCATGCAAATGTTTGTTGATGAATCTCAAAGCTTCTAACCCGAAGATTTCAAGATGGCCTGCACTCAAATGTGTGCAACAACCTTCATTTTGGAACCTTTTCTTACATAGAAGATACAAACCTTTTCTTACAAAGAAGATATAAAATATTTTATAGGAAAATAATACCCCTTAGTGTTTCAACATGTTGAGATAATGCTAATTTATGTATCTCAACAAAAATTGCAGAAGAAATTGGACCTATTTTTAATGGAGTTACAACAAATAACCTTGAACAACATTCATGGGGAAGAAAATTTGTATTGTGGTTGAAGGTGATGCGGTGTTGTCAAAGAAGGTGGTGTAAGCTGTGATTTGCCTAAACGAGGCAAGGAATTGAGCTGAGATGAGGTAGAGGTAATGAGTTGGGATGACTAGGAAAAGGAAATTGGCAGGGATAACAAGATGTTAATCAATACTCAATGTGCTATTTATTAATATGTATCTAGGGATCGAGATCACTAGAGCAAGGGGATCAAAAATAAGATCTAGATCAAATAAAAAACATTAATGCACACCGCCACCTCTAAATAAAACTCGAAGTTGATGTTGATGTTTGTAGCATTGTACATGAATTATTAAAGTAAACTGTTTTTATAAATTAACGTGAGTTTAATTTAATGAAATGCTAAGGTTATTAGCATTAGTGAATTAAATGAATCTTAGCCATTGATCTCAAGTGAGGTGAGGTATAACCTCAACCGTTAATAACTTTGGATATTAGGGTTAACTCATAACTCAAGATTATAAAAGAAAGGCTAG
>SNQJ01S0059698.1:0-16375 GCA_010110895.2 Picea sitchensis | reverse complement strand
CGAGATCGCACAGGGTGTGGGGAAAAGAGCATACACAGATCTAAAAGAGTAGAAACCTAGAAATAAAAAAATACAAACCGAAATAAAACCAAAATAAAACTTTGCAGAAATTTAAAAAATGCGTATTCAGGCTTTATACCTTCGGATCTGACTGTAATGGTCGTATCTTGGACAAATGAATTTTTTTTCGAGTGAAATGAAAAGTGTTCCTGAATTAAACGAGTGCTCTAGATGCAATGGAACAGTCCTATCAACCCAAAAATGTACGTAAATTATAGAAAATGGAGATGAGGCAACTCGACTTCACAATCTCAATCTAAAACAGGAGCAGGTCTTCAAACAGGCTCTGATACCATGTTTGACAACACAGGTATTCCAATAGAGGACGAACACCTTCAGTAAACACTCACATAACCAGAAAAAATATCAACACATTGATGTTTTCACGTGGTAAAACCCCTACGGGGAAACATCCATGGCCCCAGCCAACACGACCACTTGGAGCAGTTTATTAATGCAAAGAAAAATATTACAGAGAGATTTTACAAGAGATTTTTTCACAATCGATCATCGGAAAATGACCCTCCATGCTCTTTAAATAGAGATCATGGACCAATCGGGTGCTAAGCCATAGATCAATGGTCGTTAAGATCGAGGAGAGTATGAAATGTCAGATTGCTCTATGTCTGGAACATATCGTGACCGTCGGATTTCCTAACTACAAATGCATACTAATGCATACTAATGAAACACACTAGAATACACACTTTTACCTAACGACACAATATACCAAGTAGATCTTAACTAACTCCTAAGTGTCTAAATATCCTAAACGTGGAACCCACATGGCTCCTTGTCACTCGTGCCATCCAACGTGGCACTAATGTGGCAACTGCCACCTGGTCCATCGACACTCTAGGTTAATGGCTCTTATCAATTGGGGCTCTTCCTTCATTGTCGTCAAAGCTCATGTCCTTTTGAGTTGTGAGTCGCCCTGACCTTCAAGCTTTGATGACAAACTTCCAATGGATGTAATTCTCATATTCTACATCTCTCGAGACTTGACACTCTACGACTCCGATTCCGTCGACACCTCTAATCTATTTAACGGTTAACACTCACTCCTTAGAATCTTATAAAGTGAACAATTGAGGCCCACGATAGATCCACGACTGATATATTATCTTGCTCTTCATTAATCAACGCCTATAAATTGACCCTGAAATTCCTTCATCATCGTCCCATCTTCCTAGCCTCACTCTAGACTCTTGTCCACCCACTTCTATCGAACGACTGGGATCTATCGTCATGTACATATGACAGTTACAGTTTTAAGACAAAAACCTAAGGACTTTCAACTCCTCTAGGCCCACTATCATCCCATCGACCATTCCACCGTTGATATGCATCACCTTTCGAGGCACGTTGGATTCCATAATGGCACCCTTGTCATCTTAATGTCATCTCTCCCTTTTTTCCCTACTTAAACAATACCTATGACAATCTATGTCCGGGATTAAATTTCACCTGGATACCTATTAACAGTCCAAGACTTTGTTCTTTCCCAAGTCTTTTTCTACATCGACACTTCCTCATCATCGTCAGAGCTCCTCACTCTAACTCTTAGTTGCTTAATCGGATCGACCTTCTGAAAAATGATCTTGATCAACCTATCGCTCCAATTGAGAGATGTCGATGGTTTTGGGACTTCGTCGTCATCAAGTTCTCTCATCCTCCTGACTCTATGACTAGATTCGTTTGACGATTTCCCCATCAATGTAAGGTTTAGATTCGTTTGCCACATCAAACTGACGACTATGATCTTCCCCAATTCAACATAGGGTTTTCTTTTGAACCACAATCCAAAATTGAGACTAAACCAATTTAAGGGGTTCATTAAGGGTTTTACCAGGTCTTCAAGAGATTTGGAATTACTTTGAAACCAAATAGGCTTTCTAACTTCATCGAAGGTGAAGTTCTTTCATATCTTGCAAGCTTTCCACTTAAGACAAGTGGTCTTCCCCAATTCTTAGGGTTCCTTAGCCCTCACCAATACCTTCTCTCCACCCGGGCACTCCTGGCCTTGTTGCAGAGTGAAGATTTTGTCCATGTCTTGCAAGATTTCCTCCAAGCTGCAAGCTCCTTAGGATCACATACTATCCCAAATTGAATTAACTTCATGGGTTAACAAGTTTAAACAATGAAGGAAAACAAACACATCCCATTTTACTCAGAAATTCAATCCATTATTTACACACATTCATATTTTCCCATTAAACCAAGAACCAAAAATTTACATCATTATCTTACATCAAACAAGTCAGATTGAGTACTTATATGTTTGAGAAAATATCAACAACCAATTGACTAAGAGAGGACGTCTTTCCTCCCAACCTTAGGCCATACTATGGAGTGCCTTCCTACAGAAATCCACCCCCATTCAAATCCATGATATCACATGGGAATGACTCAACTGACTTCTAAGTTTTAGGATGAGACAGGAAGCTTACTCTCCTTCCTCCACTGACAATAAAAGAAGTTGCCCCCTTCTCACTGAGTGCAGGGCATCCACAGGTTTATCAGGTACCTCTCCAACTAGATTTACTCTACACAAGGGAGTCCCTTCTCTGTTATACAGTCCCTTGGTGACCTCCCCCTACCAGTGTCGATTTTTGTCCAGTAAGTACCAATTTGCATCCATTTATCTCTCAAGTATGGATCTTGGTATTCTCTGTTTCAGGGTGATCATCATTAAATTGGATGAGCTTCCTATTTTATTCAAGGAAAGATCTCCACTTTATTATTTTCTTCGATCTACGCCAATGAACGTCTCTATTCATTGCGCCCTTATCCCGTGAGCTTGTTGTCGCCTTTCCCTTCCTTAGAGTATTCTCTTCTATGCATTATGTGCTCTCTCTCTCTCTCATTGTTGCCACACACCCTTCTTTTTCCTCGATGATATTTTCACCTTTGGCCTCTTCCTCTGCCAATCCTTGGGACTTTCGTGGTTTCTGTTAGACGTGACCTGCTATCCAAAGTCTGAATTTCTGAAGGGGAAAATTTGTGGTGTCATATTTGTTAGGTCATTCAAATGACCCTTTTCCTTCTTCAAGAGACCAAAATTGTCAGCAGTTATTAACTTCTTCAACCACCGATTTGACCTCCATAACTGGTCACGTGGCTTCATACCAATCTGGGCACACTAGTAGGAGTGTGTTCACATTTTTCAATTATAAGATAGCTTGTTAAGAAAAATTCCTATTTTCTTCACTAAAACATCTCAAGCCCACCTCACTAGTCCACTTCATCAATTCCACATGTGTTACCATGGCTAGTACTCTCAATGATTTTCCCTCTCAGTCAATTGTCTGGTGTCTTTCATTAATCAAAACTTGATTACAAGATTCATAAATATAATCGTATGAAGTCTTAATAATAATTACAGTTATGGGGGAAAACGAGGTGTTACATTCCCATTCTCCTTAAAGAAACACCGTCCTCGGTGTTTAAAAAACCTTGTATATACAATTATATAGAAAAAAATGGGTATTCCATCCTCATGGTATCTTCTAGCTCCCATGTAGCCTCATCTTCTCCAAAGTGATTCCATTTCACCTTGACCTGCATGAKGGCTTTGTTCCAGAGCATTGTTTCTCTCCTGTCCATGATGCATTGTGTTTGGGGTTGGAACTCACCCTCTAGTTCCACCTGTATCATAATCCAATCAATAACATGATTAGGATCATGAACATATTTCTTTAAGAAAGACACATGGAATACATTATGAACTTTAACAATAGTTGGTATTCCAAGTATGTATGCTATTGGTCCCACTCTTTCCAGGACTTCAAATGGTCCACAATAGCGGGGTGCCAACTTAACACATATCCCCATTCTTAAGGAACTTTTGTTGGGCTTCGCCTGGAGATATACATGATCTACCACTTTGAATTCTTTATGATTTCTCTTACTGTCTACATAGCTATTTTGTTTGTCTTGTGCCACTTTTAAATTCTATCTTATCTTAATCATTGTTTGTTCCATTTATTTCATTAATTCTGGTCCAAGTGTGATCATATCCACTGGACTCTCCCAACTAACTGGAACTCTAGACTTTTTTCCATACATAACCTCAAATGGGCTCATCTTCAATGATTCATGATATTCGTTGTTATAGGAAAACCCTACCGGGGGTAGATAATCTTCCCACTGCTTGGGTTGATGCATCACATGCATCCTTAACATGTCTTCTATCACTTTGTTCACTCTTTCAGTTTCACCATATGTTTGAGGATGGTAGGCCATGCTAAACATCAATTGTGTTCCCAAGCCCACAAAAAAACTTTTCCAGAAACTTGAGGTGAAATTAGCATCTCGATCCGAGACTATGGTCTTGGGTAGACCATGCAATCTGAAAATTTCCTTTATAAAAACATTAGCAACGTTTATGGCCTTAAAAGTAGATTTAATAGGGATGAAGTGAGATGCCTTACTTAGCTTATCTACTACAACCATGATTGTATCACGTTTCTTAATTTTATTTGGAAAACCCGTAATAAAGTCCATGGAGATTATCTCCCACTTCCACTCTGGAATTTGCAAAGGCTGCAACAATCCTGCAGGATGCTTGTGCTCAACCTTCACCTGCTAACACTCTAAACATTTAACAATGTATTAGGAAATATCCTGCTTGATTCCAGGCCAGTAATACAACTACCTTGTTGTTGTTACCATCTTTTGATAACCAAGGTGACCTACGTAAGGTCTCTTATGGATCTCATCCATAATTAGGTTCCTCAATTCTGGTGAATTAGGCACATACAACCTATTGTTATATAACAAAAAATCATCATCCCCAAGATGATATCCTTTATATTTCTTCTCCTTGGGTTCTTGTTGTAACCCTTATGTTACCTGGTTGAAGAACTCATCTTCTTGCAAGAGGATCTTAATCCTTTTCTCCATATCAAACTCTCCCACACTTGCTACTGCTAAGTGTATATCTTGTACACTCTAGTTGAGTACATCTGCCACTTTTCTTTCCCTTTAATATGTTTGATTTCAAAATCAAACTCACCAATTAGTACCATCAACCTGGCGTGTCTAGCATTCAACCTTGGTTGGTCTAATAAATACTTTAGTCCACAGTGGTTTGACATCAAGACAAACCTTCTTCCAATCAAGTAATGCCTCCACATATTTAATGCATGCACAACTTTTGCAAGCTCTAGATCGCGAGTGACATACTTATGCTCAAGCTCATTTAGCTTTATTGACTCATAACATATCACTTTCCCTTCTTGCATAAGCACTCCACCGAGTCCTTATTTGCAAGAATTGGTGCAAACCAAGAAGTGTTTTTTAGAGTTTGCGATCTTCAAAACAAGGGCATTGGCTAAGAGATACTTTAGCTGCTGAAAGCTAGCCTCACATTCTGGTGACCATACAAACTTCTTCCCTTTTCTCTGTGATGAGGTAATGGGGTTATCAATATTGGAAAATCACTTTACAAACATTCTGTAATATCCATCCAATACCATGAAAGACCTTACCTCTGTTACGTTTCTAGGGGCAGACCAATCCATGATTTCCTTAATCTTCTTAAGATCTATTGCCACTCCAACTGTTGAGATTACGTGACTTAAATATTGGATTTCCCTCTGGAAGAAATCACACTTGCTAAATTGAGCATATAATTGGTGCTCTCTCAACACCTATAAACCACCCTGAGATGTTCTTCATGCTCTTCTTTAGTCTTGGAATAGACCACAATATCGTGTACGAATACTAAGAAAAACTTATCTAAATACTTGTCTCAATACTTGTAAAAGAAACTTCACACATTTTAATGTAATTAAAAATAATAATTAATTATCACTGGATGACATCCTTGAAATTGTTAATGATTTTTTTTATTTCAATCCACCAAAATAAAGAATATTCAAAATCATTTTAATATTTTTATTTTATAATAAATATGATAAAAAAATTAAAAAACAATTTATTTTGTTTAATAATAAAAAATATTATTATTTTTCCACATAGCTTTAGAAAATTGAAACATGAGAAAAAAACTATTAGAAAGCCAACAACGCTTTACTTTCAATGCCCAAGCTACTTTACTTCCAATGAAAAGCAAGTGCCCTCGGTGGAACCAATAATTTTGGTAAAGGTGGATGTAGATTGAGCGTGTAAGATATGCTTTCAACGTCAAAGCATTATTCGTAGTGATCTAATATAATCAGCGTTAATGATTTCTAATGATATGTGTCCTCATATCGAGAGAGATAATAAGGCGTTATAACTTTTAAAATATCTATAACTTTTATATAACGCTCCCAAACGCATGACCTCACATTCATATTTATCAGTTCCGGCTGCACTGCTGTTATAAAAAAGCCTAACTAATTGACAACATATCCAGTTTTATAATCATTGCTTCATTACTTTTCAATGTATATTTATCATTTTCATTACCATCATTTGCCATTTTAGTTATAATTATATACATTTTAAATATATATTTACCATTTTCATTATAATCATTTACAATTTTCATTATAATCATATAGTTTTTAGATATTAAGAATATAACTTTACAAAATTGAACACTAAGGTTATCATATCAAATTATCTTTGAGATGAAAACATCATCATTTCCATCGAACTCTAAACCTCCGATTCTTTATCGAATATTGCTGCAAGTGCAAACACGATGTTCCTTTCCTCCATCAAATTCGAAGTAAGTCTAGAAATATTGAATATAACATCTGGAACTTTCGTAGAAGCACCCTTGTACCTGACCTCTGTCT
Source organism: Picea sitchensis (assembly GCA_010110895.2). Taxonomy (NCBI): domain Eukaryota; kingdom Viridiplantae; phylum Streptophyta; class Pinopsida; order Pinales; family Pinaceae; genus Picea; species Picea sitchensis. The sequence continues at coordinate 9,563 of SNQJ01S0059698.1, read as the reverse complement.
CTTCCCTCAACAATATGAAATATTTTGTGAGCTTCTGGTTCATCTTGTAGGAGAAATTAATACTATTACCACTATGTGTGTTGGTAAATTGATGTCTGCATAGATAGTGGTTTGGAGAGAACCAGGCCTGCAAGAATCGATATGGTTTGAAATAGTCTTCCACTCTACTAAGAAAGTTGACATAACGAAAAAATTAGAAAACAACTACCAGGGAAAGAATTTCCTTGCATTGTCCACTATGTTGAATTGCAATCACTGAAACGATGTTTATTTTTCTTGTCCACTATGTTGAATTGCAATCACTGAAACGATGTTTATTTTTCTTCTGTTGATTTATGTTTTTCAAAGTGACCCTCTCCTTTTCATTCTCATCTTCCTCATAGAGTACTCTAGAACACAATAATTCTAATCGACTGCATTTTTTCCGTAAGTTGTGAATTTGAATCTGAATCCCTGCAAGATGATATGAATCGCATGTGTTGTCCTAATAAATTGGACCTCGGGCTTGGATCTTGCGATTAACTTTCTGTTGAAGGCATGGTCATATGACCAGTGGTAAGGAATGATTTGGAAATATTTTTAAGCCCCTTCTCCATGTGCAGGAATCAAGGTGTGGATGGAAAAGAGGGTCCTCAAGCAATCCACCCTTCCTATAGTCGTTATCATCATTGCCTTGCTTGCTGGTTGATCCCCTCTATTAATTGAACAAAAAAAGTATCATCAATAAATACAAGTAAGTTTCTAAAATAAAAACAACATTATTATGGTGAAATTCAAACAAGGGTTCAATTAAAGATAAACATCATCTACATATCCCATTTTGGTTCAATTGGAGAGTGACAAATTCCTATGGAGTGATCCCTCAAGACATATGGAGCATGAGACTATCCCAATATCCTATGATGAGTGAGGCTTGGGATCAAATATTTGACATGTCCTATCCATCATCATTAAAATATATAAGTTTAAATCCCAAAGTCCTATGTATGGAAAATATAATCTATTTAACTAACCCTTTGGATATAGAGACCAAAAATAGCTTTGACTTAAAACAAATACTCTGATTTGACTATATTAGAAAAACATAGTTTTGAATTGGGTTCTTGGAACTTTGTCAAAGATGGATTGATGACAACAATGTGTCTCCAGTTGGAACCCTGTCAAGTTGTTGGTGCAATGTTCTACTTTGCATCTAGAGTCCATCTCCAAGCCAAGTTGTCATTGAATAGAGAGAACCCATTTCTACAATGTTTTTCTTCATATCACATACGTGCAAGGCAATCAATGAATTTCCTGAAGGAACAACATACTCACCCGCATACTTGCTAGCACAACCTTTTAGTACAACCATGGCTAATATATTTATTTTCAACATTTTTGAACATTTACTCAATCATGCTTTCTCGAGGTGCCCTTATGACATAGATTTGATTATATTCTACTAAGGAATTTCTTTTACTACTTATCCAATGGTTAGATGGATGTTGTAAAGTTACCACTCAACAAGTTGACAAGTCCATGGGATTGTCTTGGACAATTTCCCAAGAAAAGGGTCAATGGGACTAGAGTGTACAATAAATGGTCAATAGACTATTGCATACCGATAAGAAATATACCCAACATTACGTATGACACATTTGAAACTTCATAGATGTCCCATTACTTCTTCAAATAGATTTCTCCCTCTCCCTTATTTGTTCATTTTGACTTTTAGATATGTATATATTACTTATGGGAAATGGCCAATCACTACTACTAGAATCTTTCATGTAGAAATACGAGCCTGATATTGAATACCTAGATCATGTGCTCGAGATCACTAAGACGTACATGAGATTCAAATATCAAACCTTTGTGAAAAAATTGCAACTGTGTTCTAAACTAAGCTATCCATACCTTCATCTTATTTTAATAATGGCCTTGGCTCTTGCCCTTCATCTTCTTTTAATAATGGTCAGGTAGCCTCAAATATTCACCACCCTCTTTGAAGTAGCAACCCTGTCAACTATCGTCCATAGATGTAAGTTTATTTTTTGTGCTAAATCAACTCTATAATTCTTGAGTATCAATGTAAAAATTCAAGATCGAATAGTTTCATAGCATGAACATTTAAAAATAAATTTATTGGAGAGTTCTAGCCTCACTTCCATTTTTTATTTTTATTTTTCCTAGAAAATGACCAAAGTCGTCCAACATATTCTAGAATTCGAGTATAAGTTTAAAATGTAAAGAATCAAATAGTTTCATAACATGACCATTCAAAAATAAAGTGTTTGGAAACTCATAGCCTCAACTCCATTTTCGATTTTGTTTTTCTAGAAAATGGAAATACTTGTCGAACGAATTTTCTCACCATTGCATTAGATGGTAACTTGTTGCATTTGAGTAGTGGTTATTTCCCACAATGTTGTGAGGGAGGAATCCTTCTAATGCATATGAGAGTTTTCTCCCAGAAATCATTATTTTGCATTGCATATTATGATGGAAGGATTTTTTTTATAAATGTAATGCACATTTATGAACATATATTTATTATTTTCTTATTCACTCACTTATACTTTAATGATTTTTTCAAGTGTAATATAGTCAAAACAACAAGGACATACTTGTTAAACTATTTACATCCCTAATATGTATTAATTTTTTGGGAGCATCATTCAAAGATGCATAAATTGATTTTTGTTGACATTTTTGAAGCATCGTTGAATAGAGTGATTTTTGAACAAGGTATAAAGTCTAGACAATCCAATCATATACACAGGGAGCCAAAAAAAATTAAATGAATTCATGAAAGGCCTTTACAAAATTTGAAGGTAATATTGTTTATGGATTTTTTAGATTCAATAGTGTGACTTGATAGGAAAACAAATCCCATTTTGTAACAAAATTGGTCTTGTGCTCCTTTTCTTTCGCTATTCGAACTTGATTATACCATTAGTAAGTCGACCCTATGTTTTGTGAAGGCTATGTTTGGTATTTCGAAGGTCTACTCGTGTGTTGAGAAGGTCATTCCAACATTGAGAAGGTTAGGCCTCAAAAGTTCATAACGTCACTTTGATGTTCATCAAAAGGTTGTCCCAACATTTAGGATTTCAACCTCACCATTCAAAAGGTCAATAAAAAATGCACTATATATTAAATTAAAAACAGATTTCGATGTACATGCTAGAGAAAGGAAACAAGAAATTCCCCTCCCTATATAAGCAAAGAGAGATAGCAAAACCACCATGATTACTCTCACATCATGTTAATAAACATAGAGAGGAACTCATTGGGCAACTTTACTTCAACTCTCTACAAATTAAATTCTATTTCCAAACCAACCTTACTGAAATTAAGGTTTGCATTCAAGCAAACATTTATCATGCTCCTATATTAGTGTGTAGGGTAACCAATAAATATATAATATAACCTAGGAAACATGATTTGTTTGAAATAAGCTTCATGACTAGATCATGGAATGAAAATAACTTAGGAAAGGACATTCAAACAAAGCCAATGAGTTATCACTACTGCTGGAAAATTGTTGACGTGATGATCCTCTCATGCATTCTAGATTATTGATCTCAATTGAATTAAAACCTCATTTTCCTCCTATTCCAATAGTCCTTGGGAGATTCTCTTTATATATCACCATTGCAGTGTTCTTTCCACATGTCTCATTTGGGTTCACCATGGAGCCTTTTATTTAAGTGTTATGATATCTCCATTAGAAACCCCCCTTGTTGTTGACTTGGGATAGATTTGATAATTAACATGTATCTCATGAGCTACTCCATCACGTCCCCGCACCATACATTTATTGACACTTAGCCCACTAAAAAATCCTTTTAATTAATTATTCATGAAACATATTCAAAAGATCTTATATTAGTTATTCATGAACCATCCAAAACACTTCTCTTATGTTCGAACAATGCATAACCTTGCTTCATTTTGGCATTCCTTTCCCTTGCTTTGGGGGTATGATTTTTCTCCTTTTGTTGTGTATTAAACCTTGCCACATCCTACAATTTTGTCATATACTTATTTTGGCGTTCAACCTTTTGCGTAAGGATTTCCCATCCTAAATTGGTTTTGTTTGGCGGGTGCTAGGCTAGCTCACCTCTATTTACCCCTACCCATGTTTTCACAACCTTGTGACATCCATATGAGTTTGAACTAATAAGATCTACTGGAGAATAATCGATGGAAACATAGAAATGGAAAATACTATTGAATATTTTTTTTTTTATTTGTTCATATTGTTAAATACACTTTTAAACACTTTCTCTACCTGTACACTTTATTCATACCTATGTGTCACCTTATGAGTTTTACCATCAACAAAAAATTCCAAATCTATAATGCCATTGAATACCCACATAGAATATGAAACCATAACTGCATATATTGACTCCAAGCCCAAAAACTTAGTTGTCTATAACATTATTCTCATGCTATGTTCATACTTTTATAAACCAATTAGAAGAGGCAGGAAACCATTCAATTCCTCATGTCTTGAATATTCTAAATGAAACTATCTAGATACATTGATTACAATGAGAAATCATACATAGAGTGCTTGGGAGGTTTGACGTTTCAATGATCATCTCAACTGGAAGGTTTTTCCTCATCCTTCTATTGGTGGATTTTGTATGCATTGTGGATGGAACTCCATTCTTTACATCTTTCCATTGGGAGTTAATGAATCTTTCTGTTGTAGATTATTGAGGTAATAAACCTCTTGTGGAATTTCGACTATGGATCTCATATGAACCAGTAATTTCCAACCTCTAATTGACTTGTACCAGTGACCCCAAAAAATTTCTTGATACATAACATCACCATGATTTCATTTCCTCATATTCCAATAGTCCTTGGAAGATTAGAAACACCAATAATGGTCAATTGAATGTTGAACAATTATTTTAGGATCTCCTACATCACATGTTCCCACCATGCATCCATTCATGTTTACCTCTAGTAGAGGAACCTTTGAATTGTTCATTTTCCATTCAAAAACAAAATCCCCCGATCTATAAATAACATAACTACCTTGATTTACTTCAGCGTTCCCTTTCCCCCACTCCAGGGATATGCTAGTTGTAATTTGTGACTTGAAGTTTTGGAAAATACTATATTAGTGCCACTGGATAACGTGGTCAAATTCAACAACTCAAATACTAAACTCCAAACAAAACATAGTTATGGTGTTGTTAAAATATTCAACATTTTGAACTTTTTCACTGGAATCCAACATAGATTGGCGAAATCACCATTTTTTGTTGTTTAAATTGCATTTTTGAATGCATAAATGGATCCAACATCCTGGAAAACCCTCGATCACTCGAATTATTTAGACTCAATCACTCAAATCTGGAGCTCCAACAATTTTTTGTCGGATTTCAGTAAAAAATGATCGGAAAACATGCCTGTAAAAAATCCAAAAAGTCAAATGTTTAGACTACATGCACAATTATTTCCTTGTGGTTAGAAGTAGGCAAACACATAGATCTTAAATGAATTCAAGTAGGAAAACACGTGCACCATAAATGAATTCAACTACCCACATACGAGGAGCTTCTAGGGAGGGAGGGTGGTCACTACTATTCTACTTTTGCATATATGTATCAAATAAATTTCCGTAAGCTAAACGTTTTATGTTTTGACTCTTTTCCAAAAACTTATTCTTTTACACATGATAAGATGTCATCCCATGGTCAAATTAAAAAATCTAATAAAATTTTGTTCCCAGCAAAATTTTTCCGAACATCCATAATAATAAGTAGAACATATATAGCAATTGTAAGTTCATTAGAGAGTGGGATAGCAAATGTTGGAGGTTATATTCTAAACTTCGTTCCAAGAACCAACCAAACCAAAGAAAAGAAAGGTGGATAGCAAAGATCAACGGAGAAGAAGGCACACTTACATTTGCATTGCAAGAGGTAGTGACAACGGAATATGATAGTGACTTTAAAGAAAAGGTTAATAAATGGCGTTCTAAGAATTTTTAATGGTTTCTTAATTCCCCCCCACAAAAATATGCTTTCAACGTCAAAACACCATTTGAAGAGATTTAATATAAACCACCTTTATGAAGTTTTATCTAGCGGTACCAAACTCATGATCTCACATTCATATCTATGGGTTGAACATTGGTAACTCTTAAAATGATAATAGTGGTGGGTGTTCGTTGGCACTTAGACCAACCCAAAACTATAATGGAAACATTATCCACCATAGAGAGTCATTGCTTGGAATAGTAGAATAGGTGGGAATGATGACATTTTCATAGTTTTCCCTGGCTCTCCATGTCCAATCATGGTTCCAGGTAGAAAGTTAGGAGACCAACAAGTGGATAATATTTGCCTCCTAATTGTAGTTCATGGTAGAAAGTCATGAGGTCAGCAAGGTGAATATTTCCCTCCTAATTATGGAGTTGAGTTCTCTTTACAACTTGATATGGTTGGTAACATCAATCATGTCGGTTCACATCTCCCAATATTTATGATATGGTTGGTAACATCAATCATGTCGGTTCACATCTCCCAATATTTAACGAGTGTTACAACGAGTGTGGTTAACACTTAACTCCTTGGGTTTCTTCTAAAAATAAATTTAGGTGGAAATTATTATTTTTAACCAATATTTGTCTTTAAAAAGGTGACAGCAAAAATTCGCTTAGCCATTTAAATATTCATGATTAATAATAATGATGTTTTATTAAATAAATACTTTACCATGAAATAAATTTAATTATGAAAATATTTATAAACAACACTTGTTAATAAAATAATTTTTATTTGTTATTTTATTGATTTTTGGAAAGCTTTGGAAACAATATTTAGGATGAATTTTTGGAATAGGTTGGAAGAGTTAAAAGTTCCTTTCAAGTTGATAATTGTTGTTGTAAAGTTGTATAAGAAGGTCATTACCAAGTTTAGGAATACTAAAGGGTGGTTGGAAGCAGCGATAATTTTAAGGATGGAAATTTATATTAAAATGTAGACACGTGGACTAATCTTACGAGTTCTTCATATGCATAATGTAAAATGTTTGGCGATAGTTTTGTAAAAATCTTCAAATTTCTAAGGATTTTATATAATTTCTATAAAATTTTGGCGATTTTTAAGGTAAAATAATTTTATTCTTTGGAATTTGGGTGAATCATTTTTAGAAAAAAATTGAAATTAGCGAATCTTTTTTGGGAAAACCATGGAAAATTAGCCCATTGGCAAAAGTTATCCCCTAAAATCATCTATAGTTGGAAGAAATTAACTATAATATAGGAGCCAAACAAGGTTGTCTCCTGTCCCCTACCCTTTTTGGCATTTACATTGACAAGTTAGAAGATTGTTTGGAAGAAACAGGTTGTGTCGCCCCAATTCACGCTGGTATAGTCATCATCCTTTTTCTTTATGCCAATGATATTCAAAGATATTGTTCTTATGGCAATGAGTCCTTATATCTCAACAAACAACTAAGAATCCCCAAGGATTTTTGCTCCATTACGGGTATGACTATTAACACTAACAAAGTGAAAGTTATGATAATTAAATCCAAAAATATCACTTGCGATGTTTTTGTATATGACAACAACAACTTGGAGGAAATATCTCATAATCGATATATATCACAAGCTCAATTGAAACTATAGTATTGAGAAAATGATCAATAAAGGGTGGAAAGTTTATTATGAGCTTGAAAACAATTGTAAATCAATGGACCCTTGGATATGGGATAAGAAAAAACTCCTCTTTGAGATTCTTATCACTTCTGTTATTTTATATGGATGTGAAGTTTTGGGATACAATATATCTAGAGAATCATGGAAAAATATAGTGCAAATTAAAGTCAATCTACCCCATCATATCCTCCTCATAGAAGCAAGCCTTTCCCCCATTGAAATCAAGACTATGACCAAGTACTTGATGTATAAGAACGAGGTAAATAACATGGAAGACAAGAGGCTTCCCAAAATTGCCTCAAACTCCAGCCAAAACCACATTTGGCTCAAGAGAGGATGGAATAAAGATGCCCATTTGTGGCTAAATCATTGGGAAATAAAGGAAGAGATCATTCTAAAGAATAAGGATAACATTAAAAATATTATTACATCTAAATTTAAGGAGAAATTGTGGTGCAATAAATAATTAGAGGATAAAAGAAAATTAAGATACTATAAGGAGGTGATCAACCATAATCTAGGAGATCAAATGTATCTCTCTGTTTTGTCTAGTGTAAAGAACAAAATCAACATTGCTAAAATAAGAACAAATTCTCACAAGATCCATAGTGAAACTAGGCGTTGGACAATTTCCAAATGGTCGTGAGATGAAATAATTTGTCATCTTTGTGACACTTAGAGGGTTCATGAATATGAAAAGAACTTTCTCTTATATTGTCCTGCATATACTCAAATTAGATTTCAATCTCAAAAGATTTGTCACACTACCAACCTTCCTAACCTTCTAACTCATCAAAATTATGGTGATCTTGGAACACTTATCTTAATGCTTTTTGAACACATAAATAGTTTTTTAAATAAATTCAAGTAATCTTTTACTTTTTAAAGTTTCAATGGACTAAATTTTATCTCAATGAATGTTAATCATCATTAGTTAAAAATCAAGTTTGGCCATTTCAATATTTATTTTTAATATCATTTTTTAACTGGGTTTGATATTTATGAAAAACAAGTTACATGTGTTAAACAAAAGTTTAAAATTTCTTTCCTTTTTTCGTTATGATCTATTTATATATTTTTGTTTTTATTTATTGAATTTTTTTTTAAACTTTATTTGTTGTATATATATTTTTTAAACTTAAAATTGTATTTATTGTGATGATGTTTTTAATGATCTATTTTTAAATAGGAGAAAACTAATAAGGAGTGTTAAGAAATTTAAAATAAAAAAAATTGWTTTTTAAGATAACGGTTTTGGATGTGAATTCACAATAAAAATTAATATACAAAAATGAAAAAGAAACACGAATCTCATGGATTCATGTTGGAAGAAACGAGCCTTATACAAAAGGTTATATTGTTTCCAAAAGGAGGAGGATCTTGTGAAAACTTTCTCAAATCAACAGAAAGTCCTTAAGGGAAAAAACAAGAAGAGCATACCCAACATCTATAATAGTACCACTATAGCTTTTGCATGTTGACTAGACATTAGGATGGCAAATAATGGTAGTGTACTAAATGCCCAGTGTTCACACATAAATGATGAACCCCATTAACTCCTTTACACCCAGTCATTACAACTAGTCCCTTCTACAAATGGGGTATCAACTTTATGACATCCAACCCCCATCTAGTAACTCCCACAAGCACATCATTGTGGCGTTTGATTATTTCACCAAATGGGATGAATCCACGCCTACTTTCAACAATAAAGTTGATACAACCGCTTGCTTTTTTTTCAATAATGTCATTGCTTGTTTTGGGCCCCCCAACAGTTAGTCTCAAACCATGACAAACATTTTTAAAATAAAGTATTTGAGGAATTATCCTTGTGTCTAGGCTTCACTCATGAGTTCACATCTCCATATTACCTGTAATATAATAGTCAGGT
>SNQJ01S0059697.1:0-42388 GCA_010110895.2 Picea sitchensis | reverse complement strand
GCTATTTCGTATATCATTTCTGTGTATTGTGAAGATTATGCTGGATATTTTACTGTTATTCTGCCATTTCTAGCATTTTATTTTTGTTCTGCATATTTTATATAACTGGTATCTTTCATCCATGCTGGCTTCAGGTGTGTCGCACAATCTCATTCCCAAAGTGATCATGGACGAGTTGTGTTTGGACATCACTAGGCCCTATAAGGATCTCTTATCTTTTGATTCAAGAAAGGTGAAATGTTTGGGTCTGATTAAAGATCTGGTTGTCTCGCTGGCCTAGATCTCTTATAATAATTTGGTTATGGACGTGGTCATGGCTGATATACCCCCTAAGTTTGGCATGCTATTATCTAGGTCAAGGGCCACAAAATTGAAGGGGACTCTACAAATGGACATGTCGTACGCCACCATCCCTATTTTCGGTCAGGATAGATGGTTATATAGAGAAGTACTGTTGAAATACATGGTGAGAAGTAAGATGCAGCCGAATAACCACCCTATCTACTTTGTTGACACTGATATCGGCTCCTCCATTTTTTACAATGACCTGAGTTTTGAAGAAGAGGAAACAACATCTATCTTGGATGTTGAAGACAAAGCCACGTGACAGGTATCAGAGTGCGCAGACCTGAGGAACCACGTGAAGGATGAGATATGGAACATGAGTTTTGATCGATCCATCAACAAAGACGGGGTAGGGGCCAACGTATGGATAATCCCTCCCAAGGTAGTCAAAAAACTCTCCTCATACAAACTCACTTTCGACTGCACTAATAATATGGTTGAGTATGAGGCGTTGATTTTGGGCCTGAGAGTTTTGAAAGAGTTGGGTGAAAAGAGGATAGAGGTGCATGGTGAATCCGAGCTCATTATAAACCAAGTGAAAGGCATATATCAATCCAATCACCCCAGACTAAGAGCATATATAAATTTGGTGTTGGACCTCCTCGAAGAATTCTTGGAGTATAATTTATCGGCAATCCCGAGGGGGCAGAATCAGATTGCGGATGCCTTGGCTACCTCGGCCTCATTTTTTAAAATCCCCATTTTTCCAAATAGAAAGTATGAGATCGAAGTCAAACACAGGTTGACGATGCCCAATGATATCAAGTATTGGGAGGTGTTTGAGGATGACAAACATGTGGAGAGATTTCTCCAAATGAGTGACGAGTTTGCTAATATGAACATTGATGACGAGTGTTGTTGCGACGAAGATGAAAAAGAGGATGCGCATAGTGACAATGACCCTTTGTAGAACCAGATAGTTGGAAGGGACATATTACAACTCAAAAATAATATCATCCTGAAATGATTAGTCCTGTTGGAAAATATTTTTGATGAAAACGACGTGGCTAGAAATCCCAATATCACTGTAAATGATGAGGATTTTGAGGATTGTAATATCGGGACCCAAGAGAATCCAAAAATAATCAAACTATCAAAGACACTCAGTCCATAGGTTAGACAGGATTATATTAATCTCATGAAGGATTTTCCCAATGTTTTCGCTTGGAGTTATGATGACTTGAAAGTTTATGACACCAAGGTGATTCAACACGTCATTCCTCTCAAAGAAGACCGAAAGCCTTTCAAGAAAAAGCTGAGACAAATGAATCCCCTACTGTTGTCTCTATTTGAAAAGGAGTTAAAGAAATTTTTCGAAGACAAAATTGTTGTTTCTTTAAGGTTTTCAAAATGGGCTGCAAATATGGTACCTGTAAGGAAAAAGAGCGGCGAAATAAGGTTGTGCGTCGATTTTCGGAATTTGGGAAAAGTATCCGTCAAGGAAAACTACCCGCTCCCGAAGATGGACTATATCCTACATAAGGTATTTGGGTCCTAGAAGATGTCTATGATGGATGTATTTTCAGGTTACAATCAGGTTATGGTGCACCCAGATAACTGGGAAAAGACAACTTTCACGACACCATGGGGGACGTTCATGTACGCTAAGATGCCCTTTGTCCTGATGAATGTTGGAGCTACTTTCCAGCGGGTGATGGATATAGCGTTTGCTAAATAAAAGGACAAGTTTATAGTGATCTATCTGGATGACATCACAGTGTAATCCAACTCTGATGAATAACACCTTGGGCATCTGAAGAGATTTTTCCAAAAGTGCAGGAAGTTGGACATATATTTAAATCCGAAAAAATCACATTGCATAATGCAATAGGGGAAACTATTGGGGCACATCATCTCGAAAGAAGGTATAAAGATAGACCCCAATAGAGTTGAAGGAATTCTAAAAATCAGCACTCCGCGCAGCAAGGAGGTGCAATCCTTCCTAGGAAAGGTGAATTTATTGAGAAGGTTCATCCCAAACTTGGAAGAAATCATAAAACATATCACCTGTATACTCAGAAAAGGGAATGAGATCAAGTGGAACTCTGAAGCCAGAAAATAATTTGAAGACATCAAGATAGCGTTGACCAAATCTCATGTGTTGGCTAGCCCAGACTTCACAAAGGACTTCCTCTTGTTCTCATTTGCCTCGGAGCATACCATTGTTGGTGTATTGTTGCAGAAAGACGATCAGAACTTCAAGAAGCCTTTAGCCTACTTTAATAGGATAATGAGATATTCCCCACTAAGGTATGACATTATGGAGAAACAAGAATACGCCTTAGTGAAATCCCTAAAGGAGTTCAAAACATACATACTACATTCCCACGTTATCGCTTATGTGTCCAACAACGCAGTCAAAGATATCCTGACTCAGCCTGACCCAGAGAGAAGAAGAGGTAAGTGGATCACGGACATGCTGGAATACGACCTTGAAATCAATCCCACAATGTTGATCAAAGGATAGGGCCTCACAAAATTGATGGTGCAATCGAACTGCGACATTCTGGGAATCAACATCATCGTTGATTTATCGGAGAATCCTCAGGAAGAAACAACCGCGCAGGTGGCTTAGAATTTCATCAAATCACCTTGGTACACGGATATCATTTATGTGTTGAGAAATATGCAGGCCCCCCTAGGGTTAAGTAATACCAAGGCCATATTTTTAAATCTCAAAGCTACTAAGTTCTGCATCCTGGACAACTCAGTGTATTGGAAAGATCCAGAAGGGATATTTTTGAGCTACATACTAAAATATGACGCGGAACAAGCCATCAGAGGATTCCACAAAGGTGACTGCGGGGGATATCACTACTGGAAAACCACTATGGATAAAATCCTCAGAGCGGGTTACTATTGGCCCACAATCTTCGCAAACGTGTACAAAGAAGTTTCCAGTTTCCATGAATGTTATATTTTCGATGGAAGGAGAAAGTTGCAACCCCTGCCGCTAAAACTGATCTCGGTCGAAGAACCATTCATGAAATGGGGCCTAGATTTTATAGGAGAAATTCATCCGCCATCCTTGGCGCAACACAAGTGGATACTGCCAGCCACGAATTATTTCATGAAGTGGATCGAAGCAATTCCAACGAAGTAGGCCACTAACATGGTCATTATTCCGTTCCTGGAGACCAACATCCTGTCTAGGTTTGGGTGTCTTATCAATATTATCACAGACAACGCGGCTGCTTTTTATTCCAAGAAAATGGAAACATTTTGCAAGGATTACAATATAACCCTAGGACATTCTACAACATATTACCCACAAGGTAATGGGTTAGAAGAATCATCTAATAAGATCCTAACCAGGATCATTAAAAGACTCTTGCAGGACAACAAGAAGGCCTGGCACAAGAAACTTATTTACGCACTATGGGCATACATGACCATTCCAAAATGTGTATGGCGCGAATGCGATTTTCCCTACCTCTCTAGGATTGCCCGTCAGGAAGTTGTTGCAAGAGAAAGAGGCCAATCTAGATGATACACAAAGAAGAATGAATCAGTTGATTCATGTGGATAAAATGAGGGAGTAGGTCTACAATCAATCACAACTTCACCAAGAGAGGATGAAGAAAACTTTCGACAAGCACTCTAAGAAGAAGGAATTTTGTATGGGGGATCTGGTGTTTAAGTGGGACCCAAGGAATGAAGATAAAGGAAATCATGGAAAACTTGATCATCTTTGGATGGGTCCTTTCATAATCAATGCATATCGTGGAAACAATGCATATTTTCTGGAAGAACTAAATGGGGAATGCATTGGTTCAGGGCCTGTAAATGACATGTTCCTCAAACACTACCTGGTGCAATAAATTTCGTTTAAATCTCATTGACATTGTAAATAGTCATTTTATTTTTTATTTTTTCCTTTCAAAAAGGTTTTTCGAGTCAGTATGTCAGTAGAAAATTGAAGCCCGGAGTGAAGTCCCTGAGTTTATGTTGAGTCTGGTCGAAACCATGTTAAGGAGGTTTAGGTCGCGATTTTGGTTTTTTGTTGCTTCAGAGTCTAGGAGTCGAATAAGTCCCAATGATCAGGCACCTGTTTTGCTATTCTTTTCCACCTCACTGGGAGGATAGAAATCGTCGTTGGAGCCAGCTGTTAGCGTCGTCATTTTTTCAGTTAGAGTTGGTCTTAGTTGAGTCAGAGTCTATGTGTCAAAGCGTGTGAGGTCAAGTACCGAAAATCAAATGAGTTGAAGTCATCATGTGCCTTGTTGGACCTTGGAGTCGAGAAGGGATGTCAGAACCAAAACATGTGTAAGGGGTAAAGTTCTTTTACCAAAGAGTCGGGACCTGTCAGAAGAGAAGATCTTACGTGCCTGAAGTCGAGGCAAGTTGTTAAATAGAAGTCTCTTTGGAAAATGAAATGACCATCATCATCTCATTATGAATCCAGAGAGAATGAAAAATCACGATGCTCGTATCACATATTCCTTGCATCTCTTATCAATTTCACTTCTCACACTTCGAAGTTTACCCATCGCACGGATGAACTGTGAAAATCTCCAAGCACATTCTAAAACCTTCAGTCGCCATGAATTGAGTGTCTTCCAACACGTTCCCATCTCTCGCCCAACCGATTATAAATTCTGAGCACTCTACATGCATTATGTTCATCAGCTGAGTTTACGCATCACCTATAATTCTTCTCGCAGGCCCAAGTCAATTGAGATTTCCTCCTTTGGTCCGCACAAAATCCATCGCGCACAGAACTGATGCACGTTGTGCCATGACGACAACCCAAGCCATAAGAAAAGGTGCGCAAAGCGGAAGGAATGTTGGGCCCGAGCCTCAAAGCTTGACATTGATCAATGAATATCCGAAGGTTAGGGCGTCTTTTGAGTAGGTTGGATGCATGGCCTTTTGCAAAAAAATCCAAGGTTTCAACATGAAACTAGCGGAGCAGTTTGCACTCACTTTTGATGGGTCCTGTGTGGTAATTGCAGGTGTCATTTTTCAAGTGATAGAGGAAACTCTGTCGGTCGCGACAAAGATCCCTTCGCACGGTGAAAGGTGGTTTAAATACATGCCTTTGGACACATAGTGTTATGAAGACTTCATCAAGCGAGACTGCTTAGGTGGGAAGGTCAAAACAGGCATTCCAAATATATATTTGCAGGGGTCCTTTCGAAAACTCATGGAGGTGATTAAGAGATGTTTCACCTATGAAGGAAAGTTTGACAGAATACATACGCTCCACATCAGATTATTGATGCACTTCACAGGGAGGAGACCGTTAAATCTTCCCTTTTTCTTACACCAAAGCCTCTGAGAGATGGCACGCAATGCCCAAGCTGAAACAGATCAACCGAAGAGGAAAATATCACATGTATTGCTGATTAAATTTCTTGTGGTAGAGGAGTTAAGGCGACTAGAAAATAGTTGGTATCCATTTCTACTTGAAGTAAGCATCCCCAAGGATCCAAAAGGATATTTCCCTCTACCTTCGGAAAGGGTAACACTGCACCGTGCGGAGGCTGAATCAGGAAGGGTTGCAGAAGAAGAAAGGATGTTGGAGGCCCTGTCCCCCCAATAAACAATACCTTAGAGAAGGGACAGTCCAAGGAAAAATGAGGAGGGCGGAGAGACCCGAGTCCTGAGTGAATCACGTGCAAAGTCAGCCGTCGAAGAGTTACTCATGCATGTTATTTAGCTAGATCTTGTCGAAGGCACAAGTCAAGAAATATGGGGCAAAAGGAGAAGGACGGACACCGAGAGTGCAGAGGTTTACAAGCCATCGCAACAGCTGAAGAAAGCGCAACTTGGTATTGTTGAGCTACACCAGGAAAACAAAGAGTTGAGATAACAATTAGCAGTGAAGACACTCAAAGTATCAGCATCACAAGGTCATGATGGAAATGGGACTTGGCTAAAGAGACAACTCAGGGAAGCGCATGATATGATCATACAGTTGCACAAAACACAGAGGGTGTCGAAGGAAAGGAATGAGGAACGCTTCACGGAATGTGAACCGGCCATGGAGAAATTTTGCACAGCTCTGGCCAGAGCACAGAAGAAGTTTAAAGGGAACACGGTTCTGTAAAGTCAAGTGATGAACCTAAAAAGGAAAAACTGGTCTGTTAGGAGAAATCTTCGAGTATCCAAACTGCAAACGAGACCAGATGCATGATCGATCAACCCCATTTTTTTCTCC
Source organism: Picea sitchensis (assembly GCA_010110895.2). Lineage (NCBI taxonomy): Eukaryota > Viridiplantae > Streptophyta > Pinopsida > Pinales > Pinaceae > Picea > Picea sitchensis. The sequence continues at coordinate 35,880 of SNQJ01S0059697.1, read as the reverse complement.
TCAAATGTGGTGCAGACTTAGACTGTGACATATATCTGTGTGGAAAACATATGACTTGCAGCGATGGATTCCTATGGAGAAATACAGTTGTATGTTAGACATGTGACAATTTGAAGAAGAGCCAGGTTGAGGTCATCATTTTGGAGGCACCTGCAATGGTTTGTAGTCACCCGCCACATGCAGGCATCAAAAACTGATCATGCGACAAAGGTCACAAACATTACAATATGTGGCAGTAGTCTTATAGAACACTTGACCATCCAGATGCCCTGTCAAAGGAAAACATCGACACATCATCTTCTAATGTCAACACATTGTTGATGACTGAAACGTCGTAGCAAAGACGAGCAACTATGATGCTGTCGATTGCCATTCGAAGAGTCCGCTGACAGAGTGTAGTCGAAACCTAGTTTCTATGGATGGTAGTTAGAACACAGAGTTGCCCAAGCAGCACACCCTTGTCTATATATTCTATCTTTTCAATGTAAGTCGAATTGGTTGGAAAAACAATGTAGACAATGACTATCGATTGTAGTTTTTTTATCCGATTGAAAGTTAATGAAAAAGTCCTGAAGCTTTGATGAAAAGATTCTAAAGGTGGCAGTCTGATGTATTGCATTCTTTCTTTGCGTATGTGTTTTTGTATGTCCTTTATATTCATATCTATAATCTTTGTCTGAATCCGAACGTAATTTTGAATCTAGAATTTACCGCGCAGTGCTCTAGATTTGCGCCATTTAGAAAAACCGTATTTCTTCTAAGTTAACTCCAAATTCATCCCCAACGGTGCTCTGAGTTTCTTCATGTGTTCTTCTCTCGCCACACACAATAATTTTTAACTGAAGACTGTTGCTCAATTAGCCTTTGTCCTCTTGGTTTCAGTCACTTAGTCATTTGTTTTTGTCATTTCCTTAAATTGACTCCATAGCCCAAGTTCTTGATTTCTTTCAACATTGAAACCAAAAAATATTGTTTAAAAGTGTTGAATCTAGCCCAGAGTTTAAAGTTATATCCTGTACAGAGATGAAGTCTCTAGAGAGAGGCCTATCCTAGTCCGAAAGGCTAGTTTCGGGCCTCAAAGTTGGTTTGTAGGTTGCCTCTGTCATTGGTTTTCTCATCCGAGTGAAGTTTACAAAGAGAAAACATTTTGGCACCGCTGTCGGGGATGGAATTGAATAAATTTTCCTTGGGAGAATGACTAAAGCTATAGTTTTGACCCCTGAGGGTAATAATGGGGAAAACATCTGTATTGACTGAAACCTTTACCCTGGTGACTCTAGTGAAAAAGATCAGTGCCACGTAGTAGAGCCATTCAGAAAACCTGGCTCTGAAGACCATTTATACTAGAGCCAATCCTGACCCCAACCCTGTAGAGCCCGTGTATGATCCCGAGATACTTCTGCGTAGGGTAAGGGAGCAGGCACAAGACCCATTCTATTACTTATACATAAATCTATCCTTGCCCAAGGACAGAGCTCAAAGAATTGATGACCTCGACTTTGATGCTTTGTTTGAACAAAATTTGTTCAGGTCTAAATCAGAAACCAACTTGGACCATATAGTTTTTGACGAGAAAAGGTTTCAGTCTCTAATCCCGCAAGCTGCAAATCTTGCTCATAACATCCCTCAATTCCAGAACATCCCTAGAGAAATGGCTTCCAGGTTCTCCACCCTTGTTCTGCCTGCCTCACTGCATGATTTTCCACATAACTACAGCCATTGGATAAAGCTCTATGACACTGAAGGAAATGTTTAAGCCCAAAAGCATCTATATTGGTTCAATGATTTCGTTGACCTAGAAGAGGTAGACTATGTAGACACGAAAAGGATGTTTTTTGTGCATAGTCGAGATGAGAAAGTGGTTCAAAGCCCTCCCAACAACAAGCATTCAAGACTTTGCTGCATTCAAAGTGTCTTTCATTACTAGATGGGGAGACAAAAAGAATCCTTTGCAGTTGTTGACACAGTATAACAATATGAAAAGAGCATCGGAGGAGACGGTGCAAAAGTTCTTGGCCCATTTCACGAGGGTTTACAATTTGATTCTTTAGAAGTCTAGCCGCCTCCTGGGGCCATGCAGCTGCGATACGTCGACTCCATTGACAATGATTTCTCCCTACTATTAAGGGAGAGAATATCAACAAATTTAGAGTCTATGATGAGTGATGCAATCGAAGTCGAGGTAAACCTGATGGCATTGGGAAAGATAAAACAAAACTTCAATAGGGGTGGGAAGAAACCTGAAGGAGATGTGGAACCATCTACTTCTCGACCCTCAGAGGACAGGTTTGACTTAATGATGAAGACAATGGAGAAACTTATGGAAATAATGTACCTGGGAAATAAACCCACCGCCCGAGAACAACATGATCCCCAGCCCAGGAATCAGAACCCCAGAATAGGTCTGGTCCCACAAGTCAGGAAGAGGGAATAGAGAAACCAGGGCCACCAACAAATAAGGCCCCCATTCCAAAACATCTACGCGGACAAGGAATTTGGTCAGATGTTCGAGAATCAAATGCATTGTTGTGACGACAAGGACACATGTGTGTTTTTTATGAAGGGGGAACATGATTGATACATGAGAGAAAATGTCGACATTATGATGGAGATGGATGACATGTTGTCTTGAGAAACAGAGAAATTCAAGAAAGGCTATCATAACATCATCATGCAATTCCAAAAGCAATACAACCTCAAGAGAAAAAAGGCGTCCACAGAGCCTCAGTAGATGAATCCTTTAAGGGAGCCTCAACAGAAGAATCCCATAAGGGAGCCTCAACAGATGAATCTCGTAAGGAAAACTCTAGCGGATATCCCTTCAACTAGCTGACTAAAGCAAGACAACCTGACCAAGGATGTGACAAGAATGACAAATTCAAAGGAGGAATTCCCAAGAAGAGCGCTAGAAACAAGCTGGGAGACATGCGTCAGAGAAGTAGAAAAGGTCTCTCCCCCCTTTAACTTTGAGAACGAAATGGCCAAGATTGAAATATTCAATCCTTTCAACGAACTCATAAAAAAAGGAGAATATTGCGATCAAATCATTAAAATGCTAAAGATGGGGGGAACTCCCGGCACTTTGAACGTCCACGATGATCACCCTACTATTTTTTCCGGTCTGCGTGTAGAGGAGACAGATGATACTAAGGACGTTCTCCTACTCTATGTCAGTCTCAAGGTCCACGACATGACCTTGCATAACATCATTCTGGATTGCGGCGCGTCACACAATCTTATGCCCAAAGTGATCATGGACGAGTTGGGTTTGGACATCACCAGGCCCTATAAGCATCTCTTCTCTTTCGATTCAAGAAAGGTGAAATGTCTGGGTTTGATTAAAGATCTAGTTGTCTCGCTGGCCTAGATCCCTTCTAAGAATTTGGTTATGGACATGGTCGTGGCCGATATACCCCCTAAGTTTGGCATGTTATTATCTAGGTCAAGGGCCACAAAATTGAAGGGGACTCTACAAATGGACATGTTGTAAGCCACTATCTTTGTTTTTGGTCAAGATAGATAGTTATACAGAGAAGTACTGCTGAAATACATGGTGAGAAGTAAGACACAGTCGAATAACCACCCCATATACTTTGTTGACACTAAGATCGACTCCTCTATTTTTTACAATGACCTGAGTTTTGAAGGAAAAGAAACGACAGTTATCTTGTCTATTGAAGACAAAGTCACGCGTAGGCAGCAGAGTGCGAAGACTCGAGGAATTGTGCAAAGGAAGAGATATGGAACATGATTTTCAATGGAGTCATCATCAAAGAGGGGGCAAGGGCCAACCTATGGATAAGCCCTCTCAAGGTAGGCATAAAACATTTCTCATACAAACTCAATTTCGACTGCACTTATAACATGGTTGAGTATGAGGCGCTGATTTTGGGACTGAGAGTTTTGAAAGAGTTGGTTGAAAATAGGATAATGGTGCATGGAGACTCCGAGATCATTATAAACCAAGTGAAAGGCATATATCAATACAATCACCCTAGACTAAGAGTGTACAGAAATCTGGTGTTGGACCTCCTTGAAGAATTCTCAGAGTATAGTTTATTGGCGATCCCGAGGGGGAAGAATCAAATTGCGGATGCCTTGGCCACCTCAACCTTTGTTTTTAAAATCCCCATTTTTCCAAATAGAAAGTACAAGATCGAATTCAAAAACAAGACTATGGTGCCCGATAATATCAATTATTGGCAGGTGTTTGAGGATGACAAACAGGTGGAGAGATTTCTCCAAATGAGCGACGAGTTTTCTAATATGAACATTGATGATGAGTGTTGCTGCAACGAATATGAAAACACAGATGCATGCAGTGACGATGACCCTTTAGAGAACCAGATAGCTAGAAGGGACATAGTACAACTAAAAAATAATATCATCCCAAAAGGATTAGTCCCGTTGGAAAATCTTTTTGATGAAAATGAAGTGGCTAGAAATCCCAAGATCACTGCAAATGACGAGGATGTCGAGGATTGTAATATTGATACCCACGAGAATCCAAAAATAATCAAACTATCAAAGACGCTCAGTCTAGAGGTTAGACATGATTATATTAAGCTCATGAAGGATATTCCCAACATTTTCTCTTGGATTTATGATGACTTGAAAGTATATGACACCAAGGTGATTCAGCACGTCATTCCTCTCAAATAAGACCATAATCCTTTCAATAAAAAGATGAGATGGATAAATCCCATTGTAATGTCCCCACTTTTGGACATCATCACACTGCAAGGGTTTATGATGACCAGAGTAGCCAAATGGGTATTATAGAGAGTACAGAGGTTACTGAGAGGCATTATGGGGTCCATGTCGCATTTCCCATCATATTCCATCATTATGAGCCATTCCACACAGGTTGGCTTTGGTTCTGTTCCATTCCGATGATTTCCATGATTTTGACTATTTTGAGCTATAAGCCAATTGAATTCACTAAAGAGGTCATTTTGGGCACATTACTTCGAGGAACCTCTCAGTGTAATAGCTCATTGGAATTGGGAGAAGCAACACTACAGGATGGGATGGTGAGAAGTGACTTTCAGTGGCCAGGGAAGCCACACGGAGAGATAAGGATCTTTTCAGAGGTAAGAAGGTTAATTAATTAATTAAAGTGATTTAATTTAATTAATTAATTAATTATTAATAAAATGAAAGTCACTTTGGAGGGACAAGGTGAGCCAAAAAGTATAAAGGAAAGGAAAGGGAATCTATTTAGGATTCAGGTATGATCATCTTTTGATATCTGGCTTTTAGCTAGTGAGCCCAGCATTGGGAGTTTTGAGGGTTTTGACTTAACAAGCCCTAGAGGACGATTCACTGGTGAAAGATTCCACCTAGCTTGTCCCAAGCTTGGTATTGGAGATGAAATACACTCCCACACCATTATAGTTCCATATCTACTCATTTGAAGGAGGATTCTACATCAATTACATGTGCAGATAGAGAGAGGGCACACCAGTTGAGGGTTTCCTGCAAGAGGGGTGCACCATCCATTGAGGGAGGATTCATTCTAGTTGAGGATAAGAGATTTCAGGAATTCCAAGTATTGGGTTTTCCTTGCAGGTGTCTTGGCATCATTCTTGGTTGTTTTTGGAGGAATTTCAGTGGAGGGCTTATTTGTATTGAGATTGGGACGATTTGCCAAGAGGAGGGTGCACCATTTCTTGGAGGGTGGATAGATCCAAGGGTCTAGTAGGTCCTTTGATGATTTGAGCACTTGGGTTTCCATTGCAGTGTCCCGATCTATCATTCTAGCCGATTTGTGGATCCATTGGAGGTCTTTAGGAGAGAGGCCAAATTATTAGGGTTTCAGCCATCCAGGAGGGTGCACCACACATTGGAGGAGATTCAAATCCATAGGGTTTGAGAGGGATATTGGAGATTCGGGCACCTTGGTTGTTCTTTCCATCACCCAATCTACTGTTTGGCATATTTCTTGGGGTGATTGGACACATTTGGAAGCAGGGTCGAATTGTTGAGGAGCTTCAACATTCAAGTAGGACATGGCATCATCAAGTTAGGGTTTTTGCACTTCATACGACCAGATCTACCTTGGCATTGGTCTTCATCTCTTATTCATCCTTTGGAGGCTTATTTTGTATTGTCGGGAGATTTTTTTAGCAGATCATACTTCTATCTTGGAGCCATCTGTTGAGCATTCCAGATCAACATCTTCATTGTAGCAGGTTCCTCTATTTCATGAATAAAATCATATTTGGGATGTTTTGGCTTGTCTATAATATTGCATATGGTTTAGGTATGTTCCATGATTGTATCATCTTGTTATTTGCTGCAACACACATATAAACACATCAATAAAACCCTAAACATAACTATAAGAAAAGTGTTTGATGAAATACCACAGCCAGAAAACGATTTTAAAGACACCCAAAACTGTAATGATCAAAGTGATTTAATTAATTAGTTAAGTATTAATAAAATGAAAGTCACTTTGGAGGGACAAGGTGAGCCAAAAAGTATAAAGGAAATTCAAGGGCCTCTACTCAAGATTCAGGTATGATAATCTTTTGATATCTGGCTTTTAGCTAGTGAGCCTAGCATTGGGGTTTTTTAGGGTTTTGACTTAACAAACCCTAGAGGACGATTCGGTGGTGAAATATTCCACCTAGCTTGTCCCAATATTGGTCTCAGAGATGAAATACGCTCCCACACCATTCTAGTTCCATATCTACTCAATTGTAGGAGGATTCTACATCAGTTACATGTGCAGATAGAGAGAGGGCGCACCAGTTGAGGGTTTCCAACAAGAGGGGTGCACTATCCATTGAGGGAGGATTCATTCTAGCTGAGGAGAAGAGATTTCGGAAATTCCAGTTACTGGGTTTTCCTTGCAGGTGTCTTGGCATCATTCTTGGTTGTTTCCGGAGGCATTTCAGTGGAGGGTTTATTTGTATTGAGATTGGGACGATTTCCCAAGAGGAGGGCACACCATTTCTTGGAGGGCGGCTAGATCCAAGGGTCTAGCGGGTCCTTTGATGATTTGAGCACTTGAGTTTCCATTGCAACGTCCCGATCTATCATTCTAGTCAATTTGTGGAGCCATTGGAGGTATCTAGGAGAAAGGCTGAATTATTAGGGTTTCAACCATCTAGGAGGGTGCACCACACATTGGAGGAGATTCAAATCCATAGGGTTTGAGAGGGATCTTGGCGATTCGGGCACCTGGGTTGTTCTTTCCATCACCCGATCTATTGTTTGGCATCTTTCTTGGGGTGATTGGACACATTTGGCAACAGGGTCGAATTGTTGAGGAGCTTTAGCATTCCAGCAGGACGTGGCATCATCTAGTTAGGGTTTCTGCACTTCATACGACCAGATCTACCTTGGCATTGGTATTCATCTCTTCTCCAACCTTTGGAGGCTTATTTTGTATTGTCGGTATTTTTTTGTAGCAACTCATACTTCTATCGTGGAGCCATCTATTGAGCATTCTAGACCGACATCTTCATTGTAGCAGGTTCCTCTATTTCATGAATAAAATCATATTTGGGATGTTTGCTTGTCTATCATATTGCATATGGTTGAGGTGTGTTCCATGATTGTATCCTCTTGTTATTTTCTGCAACACACATATAAACACATCAGTAAAACCCTAAACGTAACTGTAAGCAAAGTGTTTGACAAAATACCACAGCCAAAAAAATATTTTAAAGACACCCAAAACCGTGATGATCCTGGCATAATGGCTTGGGATCATTACAGTGGTATCAGAGCTTAAATCCTACCAACCTGAGGGATCTCACATAGGGATAAATTAATAGTTGGGAAGAAATGGATAAGATAGCCTTTGAGATGACATGCTTGGAGATAATATATTCTGACTTTAGCGAGGAAAATAGGGCTCTAATAACCTTTCCTCAGTATGTAGCCTATAGAAAGCCTAGTTGGAGCAAAGAGGATATCTTACATGGGATCATCATAGCAGATAAAAAGAAAAAAGAAACAACTAGATGGGTGGAAGAACAGAGAAACCCCACGCCCAATAGGAGCACACAACCTTGCTATAGTTGCAAGGGGCCGTGGGAACTAGATCATAGGTGCAGGGATCAGGATCAAAAGCACACTATTGAGGCACACTATGACAGTAATGATGAGATAAGTGAGGATGGAGTGATAGATGATGATTTGGGATAGTCTGATGATGATAGTGACTCTTGCACAGAGGCTAGTGATAGTGACTCTTGTACAGAGGATGATGCTACTAGTACGCTTGAGGAGGATGATGACCCATGTATAGTGGATAGACAGCTGGATGGACAGGATGATAAAACCAGTACTTCAACAGACATATCATAGACCATTGATGACCTTATACCTCAACAAAGTGGTGACCCTAGTGAGTATTCACATGTATTAGCACCTAGAGATGATGAGCTTCCTATGGTGGTCGTGATACATCTGCCATCTTTCCAGATTCCCATGATAGCCACGACATATGAGGATATCAGTAGCATAGAGGAGCCGTACATGCAGGATGCACACCATGGATGTGTAGATCCATTGTTCCAGGAGGGGGTACATGACATACATATAGTTGAATTTACACATACAGATCATCATGAGGAGATTGAGTCACATTTTTTGGAGACTCCATTAGTTGAGCAGATTGTGGATGCTGACAGGTTTTTGGAGCACTTACTTCCAGGATCGACCTGCATTGATGAGGATACACTCTTTAGTAGTCAATATGACCATAGCGCATGTCTAGATACATATCTATGGGATCTAGGCATATATGATAGTAGCAGGTTGAGTGCACAGGAGGATACGACTACTCATACAGGATACAGTGTGATTCGAGGGGAGATAGCATCTAGTGATGGGGTGTAGTGGCATATAGGAGTACCTAGCAACACAATATATAGTGGGCATTTCAGCACGTTATCTTATGCAGAGAGTGTCTTTGGGGACTCTAGAGTTCACATTAGTAGGACTGACAGTGGCAGTGAGGGATATGAGGTGGCACCTCAGCATGACCATGATCAGGAGTCACACCACTTAGAAGAAAAGTTGAGAGTCAGTGAGGATATGATCATGGTATCCACCAAGCACAGTGATGACATGCATGCATTGATGGTCGATTACTACTGGAGAGTGTCAGTGACACATGGTAGTTCAGATGAAGGGATTTCCATGGATGATTTTCATACTCTTAGAGAGAGAATATATGTGATGAGGACCGACTACCAGCAGTTGTTGACTGACAGGGATTACCTGTTAAAGGTTGGTGAGATGTATCATGAGGCTCTAAGGGAGTAGGAGTTGGAGATGGACCGAATCACTCAGGAATTGGAGAGCACTCGAGGATTCTTGAAAGGCACACAGACAACCCTTCAAGAATCAAAGTCTAGATCAGATGAGTCTCTTGAGGAGATTCGTTAGAGATCCACTTCATCTGTCTTAGTGGAAACTCAAAGGTATCAGTTAGTCACATTGATAGAGGATGTTGGTGATCTAACAGAGGAGCACTAGTTGATGGAGGACACTTCCATTGGTGTTTCAAGAGAGGTTTACCTCCATATAGAGGTTGATCCAGCAGTATGCCCTGGATATATGATGTAGCATGAGTCTAAGGGAGATGACATGAGTATGTCGGAGCATACAGTGATGAGTGATAACTCACAGAGACATGACGAGTTGTATGATGGGATTCAAAGGGATGTATGGCCATGCAGGGAGGAGACACATTTAGGGGAGCATACCGATGTCATTCTTTTGCAATAGCCCATATTTGTGAGAGATCACCTTCATCATTTTAGCAGTTTCATGGGAGATGAAAGATGGAGGTTGGTTGAGCACCACTTAGAGGAGTTACTTCCGGTTGTACCTAATGATTGGGATTTAGTTATGGCTATAGGCAAGAAGTTATCATGGGTACTACTAGATGTAATTTTGGTCGAGTCCTTGGGACTGACCAAAGAAGGTGATATTTTCCATCCCTACAGTCAGGTACAAATGTTTATGTTAGCCCTTCCCGACACATTTATCATTGACAACAAAATGAGGAGAGATAGACAGTGGCAGAGGGAATGGAGAGTGATTAGGCTGAGACCACCTGACATGAGTACTTCTATGACATACAGTAGATCAGAGATGGATCGTCATGAGAAGCCAACTGAGATTTGGTGCGTTATGGTGAGCACCATAGGCCAGGTGATAGAAGATGAGCACAGGGGGCTTCCAACAGTGACCAGTCTGGCACAAGAGTAGTTAGTAGAGACTGGAAGTAATAAACTTCCAGGTTTTCCATGGGACCCATGAGTTCACTTGGTTAGTAGGATGTTTCTCTACATGATGAACCAGGTTGTTCCAGATTGCCACGTACACCACCAGGGGTTGATTTGGAGAGAGCTTGCAGGTTTTTTTCCGATAGAGCGAGGTAGATTTTCACTCTTGATCAGCATGATCAGACATAAATGTGGGTGGATAGGTACTACTACTTGTACATGGAAATTTTTACAGGTACAGTTTCTGGACAACAGGTCCAAGGGCCACAGGGACTTCACCTTGAGGATCCAGGAGTGGAGGATCCAGTATACATACAGGGAGAAGTCAGGAAAGGTCATCATAGTGCAGTGTCAGCACGAGGATCTTCGAGAGAGGATAGCATGGGACCCATGGATTGCAGGGTTGAGCATTTCATTGACTGATAGGGGAGAATGGACCTTTGCAGGGGAAAGTTGTCCTAACTTTCCATTGAGCCTCAGTGTCAAGGAGAGCACATCGCTTGAGGGTGTCTCACGGAGGTCTTGTAGTACCTCATTATGGCATCAGCATGTGTAGTTGATGGAGTCCATGTGGATCTTGGTAGAGACTTGAAGGATGGACTTATTCTGAGATGAGGCCATGTGCCATATGCAAGAGACTTACGGAGTTTATGTATGTCAGGACTTTGCGTCCTAGGAGCTAGTAGTTCATGACTTGATATGGGACCCAGGGGGAAACATGTGTGATTGTTCATCTTTGGAGGGGTTCTACTATGTATCCCACAGGTGGATATGGGATCTTGGTATTATACTTGAGGAGATTTGGTTATTGCTTGAGGACAAGCAATTTTCTAGCATGGAGGATTGTAATGTCCCCACTTTGGGACATCATCACAGTGCAGGGGTTTATGATGACCAGAGTAGCCAGATGGGTATTATAGAGAGTACAGGGGTTACTGAGAGTAATTTTGGGGTCAATATCACATTTCCCATCATATTCCATCATTATGTTCCATTCCACACAGGTTGGCTTTGGTTCCGTTGCATTTCGACGATTTCCATGATTTTGACTATTTTGAGCTATAAGTCAATTGAATTCAATGAAGAGGTCATTTTGGGCACATTACTTGGATGAACCTCTCAGTGTAATAGTTCATTGGAATTGAGAGAAGCAACACTACAGGATGGGATTGTGAGAAGTGACTTTCAGTGGTCAGGGAAGCCACAAGGAGAGATAAGAAGCTTTTCAAAGGTAAAAAGGTTAATTAATTAATTAAAGTGATTTAATTAATTAATTAATTATTAATAAAATGAAATTCACTTTGGAGGGACAAGGTGAGACAAAAATTATAAAGGAAAGGCAAGGGCCTCTACTCAGGATTCATGTATGATCATCTTTTGATATCTGTCTTTTAGCTAGTGAGCCCAACATTGGGGGGTTTTAGGGTTTTGACTTAACAAACCCTAGAGGACGATTCACTGGTGAAAGATTCCACCTAGCTTGTTCCAAGATTGGTCTCAGATATGCAATACGCTCCCACACCATTCTAGTTCCAGATCTATTCAGTTGCAGAAGGATTCTACATCAATTACATGTGTAGATAGAGAGAGGGCGCACTAGTTGAGGGTTTCCAGTAAGAGGGGCGCACCATCCATTGAGGGAGGATTCATTCTAGCTGAGGAGAAGAGATTTAGGGAATTCCAGGTATTGGTTTTTCCTTGTAGGTGTCTTGGTATCATTCTTGGTTGTTTCCATAAGCATTTTCATGGAGGGTTTATTTGTATTGAGATTGGGACAATTTCCCAAGAGGAGGGCGCACCATTTCTTGGAGGGTGGCTAGATCCAAGGGTCTAGTAGGTCCTTTGATGATTTGAGCACTTGGGTTTCCTTTGCAGCATCCCGATCTATCATTATAGCCGATTTTTGGATCCATTGGAGGTCTCTAGGAGAGAGGCTGAATTATTAGGGTTTCATCCATCCAGGAGGGCACACCACACATTGGAGGATATTCAAATCCATAGGGTTTGATAGGGATATTGGAGATTTAGGCACCTGGGTTGTTCTTTCCATCACCTGATCTACATTTTGGCATCTTTCTTGGAGTGATTGGACACATTTTGCAGCAGGGCCGAATTGTTGAGGAGCTTCAGCATTCCAGTAGGACGCGGCACCATCCAGTTAGGGTTTTTGCACTTCATATGGCTAGATATACCTTGGCATTCGTATTCATATATTATATATCCTTTGGAGGATTATTTTGTATTGTTGGTAGCTTTTTATAGCAACTCATACTTCTATCTTGGAGCCATTTGTTGAGCATTCCAGATCGACATCTTCATTGTAGCAGGTTCCTCTATTTCATGAATAAAATCATAATTGAGATGTTTTGGCTTGTTTATCATATTGCATATGGTTGAGGTATGTTCCATGATTGTATCCTCTTTTTATTTTATACAACACACATATAAACACATCAGTAAAACCCTAAACGTAACTGTAAGAAAAGTGTTTGACGAAATACCACAACCAAAAAAAGATTTTAAAGACACCCAAAACCATGATGATCCTGGCATAATGGATTGGGATCATTACACCCATGCTGCTTCCGCTAGTCAAAAGGGAGGTAAAGAAACTTTTCGAAGCCAAAATTATTGTTTCTTTAAGTTTTTCAAAATGGGTTGCAAATCTAGTACCTGTAAGGAAAAAGAGCGGCGAAATAAGGGTGTGCGTCGATTTTCAGAATTTGAACAAAGTATCCCTCAAGGAAAACTACTCGCTCTTAAAGATGGACTATATTTTGCAGAAGGTAGTTGGGTCCCAGAAGATGTCTATGCTAGATGGATTTTCAGGTTACAATCAGGTCATGGTTCACCCAGATGACCGGGAAAAGACATCTTTCATGAAACCATGGGGGACGTTCATGTACGCTAAGATGCCCTTCGGCCTGATGAACGTTGGAGCTACTTTCCAGCGGGAAATGGATATAGATTTTGTTGAAGAGAAGGACAATTTTATAGTGATCTATTTGGATGACATCATAGTGTACTCCGACTCCAACGAACAACACCTTAGGTATCTGAAGAGAGTTTTCCAAAAGTGCAGGAAGTTCGACATATATTTAAATCCGAAAAAATCACATTTTGGAATTCAAGAGGGGAAACTATTGGGGAACATCATGTCGAAAGAAGGTATAAAGATAGACCCTACCAGGGTTGAAGGAATCTTGAAAATCAACACTCCGCGCAACAAGAAGGAGGTGCAATCCTTCCTGGGAAAGGTGAATTTCTTGAGAAGGTTCATCTTGAACTTGGAAGAAATCATAAGACATATCACCTATATGCTCAGAAAAGGAAACGAGATCAAGTGGAACTTCGAAGCCAGAAAATAATTTAAAGACATCAAGATAACACTGACCAAGTCTCCCATGTTGGCCATCCCAGACTTCAAAAATGACTTCCTCTTGTTCTCGTTCACCTCAGAGCATACCATTGTTAGCGTATTGTTGCAGAAAGACGATCAGAACTTCGAGAAGCCTATAGCCTACTTAATCAGGACGTTGAGATATTCCCCACTAAGGTATGACATTATGGAGAAACAAGTGTATGCCTTAGTGAAATTCCTAAAGGAGTTCAGAACCTAAATATTGCATTCCCACGTTAACGCTTATGTGCCCAGGAACACAGTCAAAAATATCTTGAATCAGCTTGACCCGGAGGGAAGAATAGGTAAGTGGATCGCGGACATGCTAGAATATGCCCTTGAAATCAAGCCGACAAAGCTGATCAAAGGACAGGGCATCAAAAAATTGATGGTGTAATTGAACTGCGACGTTATGAGAATCAACTTCATCATTGATTTATCAGAGAATCCTCAGAAAAAAAAGACCATGCAAGTGGCTTAGAAGTTCATCGATTCACCTTGGTACACAGATATCATTTATGTGTTGAGAAATTTGTAAGCGCCCCCAGGTTTAAGTAATACCAAGGCCATATTTTTAAAGCTCAAATCTATTAAGTTTTTCATCCTGAACAAATCATTGTACTGGAAAGATCTGAGAGGGATATTGATGAGTTGCATACTAAAAGATGATGAGGAACAGACCATCAGATAATTCCACAAAGGCGACTGCGAGGGACATCACTATTGGAAAACCACCGTGCATAAAATCCTTAGAGTGGGTTACTATTGGCCCACCATCTTTGCAGACGTGTACAAATAAGTTTCCAGTTGCCACGAGTGGAAAAGTTTTGATGGAAGGAGAGAGATGTAACCCCTGCTACTGAAATTGATCTCGTTCGAAGCATTGTTCATGCAATGGGGCCTAGATTTTATAGGAGAAATTCATCCGCCATCCTCGACGCAGCATAGGTGGATACTTACAACCACAAATTATTTCATGAAGTGGATTGAAGAAATTCCAATGAAGCAGGCCACTGACACGGTCATTATTCAGTTCCTGGAGACCAACATCCTGTCTAGGTTCAAGTGTCCTATCAAGATTATCATAGACAATGAAACTGCTTTTAAGTCCAAGGAAATGAAAATATTTTGCAAGGATTAAAATATAACCCTGTGACATTCTACAACATATTACCCATAAGGTAATGGTTTAGCAGAATCGTCTAATAAGAGCCTAACCAGAATCATTAAAAGACTCTTGCAGGACAACAAGAAGGTATGGCACAAGAAACTTATTTACGTTTTGTGGGAAGACAGGATCACCACCAAAAATTCCATCTCCACATCACCATTATAAATTGTGTATGGCCCAGGCGCAATTTTCCTTACCTCGATAGGAAATCCTGTCAAGAAGTTGCTTCAAGAGCAAGAGGTTGAGCCAGATGATACACAAAGAAGAATAAATCAGTTGATTCATGTGCAACAGATGAGGGAGAAGGTTTACAATCGATCACAACTTCACCAAGAGAGGATGAAGATAACATTCAACAAGCACTCTAAGCAAGAGGAATTTTAGATGGGGGATCTGGTGTTGAAGTGGGACATGAGGAACGAAGATAAAGGATAGCACGAGAAATTCATTCATATTTGGAAGTGTCCTTTCATAATTAGTGCATATCGAGGAAACAACACATATTTTCTTGAAGAACTAAATGGGGAATGTGTTGGTTCGGGGCCTGTAAATGACAGGTTCCTCAAACACTACTTGGTGCAGTAAAGTCCGTTTAAATCTCATTGTCGTTATAAATAGTCATTTTATTTTTTATTTTTTTCTTTTAAAAAGGTTTTTCGAGTCATTATGTCAACAAAAAATTCAAGGCTGGAGTGAAGGCTCTGAGTTTATGTTGAGTCTAGTTGAAACAATGTCAAGGAGGTTTAGGTCACGTTTTTGGTTTTCTGTTGCTTCAGAGTCTAGGAGTAGAATAAGGCCCAATGGTCAGGCACCTAGTCTGTTGTTCTTTGCCACCTCACTGGGAGGATAGAAATCTCCGTTGGAGCCAGCTGTTAGCGCCATCATTTTTTCAGTTAGATTCAGTCAGAGTACTTCCCCCATCCATTCCACTTCATTTACATGAATCATATAGGGTTGTTCCTAGACTTAGGGGTTTTGATCCATTGAAAAAGAGTACCATGGCAACCCTTCTACAACAAAACTTGGAAAAAAGTCTATTTTCTTAAGCACATATTTGTATGATGTATTCCCGATATACATGCTTTGATGGGTATTTTATTGACTTGATTCACTCATCATGATGCTTTGACTTGACATCTTTGGAAGGTGTATCCATTTGTCTTTCAGGTACATGTTGGTGGCCAGTTTTGGAAGAACAAGCCCAAATTGGGCTTCCATGGGGGAAAGCAACCCACATGATGGATGACAGAGGCCCACATGTCCGATGTGAGAGAGATGTCTATGGAGGCCTATAGGGCAGCTGGATGGACCTATCCCATGCTTTACTTGACAAACGATTTGCCTAGGAGAGGCAAAATGTCACCTCCTGAGCATGACGTCATATTTATGGGCTAGGGTTTGGTGGTGGTGTTACCACTCATTGACACACAGACGTTTTGAGGAGGATGAGGGGATTTAAATATGCTAGACACATGGCCTTTGTAGGCTTACCATTGCTTCTCCAACACCAACGACTTTCCCCAAGTGACAAAACATCCCCTAAAGGTGTGAAGTCCATGTAAAATTAGGGTTTTTATTTGTGCAAAAGTGAAATTTTAGATGAATTGTTTAATATTATTTTGTAAAAGGGGAAAGATTAGGGTTGTTGACCCCTAATCTTGCTTTTTACCTAATATTTCATGGAAAAACTATGTTAGCTACATTTTGTATAAATAGAGATCCTAAGATCTCATTTTGAAGAAGAACATAACTCTCCTCTTGTGAGAGAACTTGGACTGAAATTTTCACTACACTTGGCATTCTTGTCTCTAGTGCACTTGTTTATGGCTATCTTTGGTAAATGGATGATGGAGGAGTGATGCGCTAGCCTTGGATGGATTGTTTCTAGCTTTTATGGTGGATTGTCTTAACTTCTTCTTGATTTGGTATCGTGTTTACTCTTATGCTATCATTTGTTTCAAGTCAAGGATTGTTGTGCTAGGATCTAGGTGGGAAGTAAGAGTATTTACACCCCCACTCTAGTCTTCACCATTTATTGCTTGAATTTTATTGGTTTTACAAGGGTTTGTGTGAGGGAGTAAGAGGATTTACATCCCTCATCTTTAAACCCTAACTAGAGGTACTTTCCTTTGGGAGTAAGAGGTTTTACACACCCAAGGAGGTAACATCTCTAGTTCATTTGTTTGACTCAATTAACCCAACATTTAAAGGCACTAGTCATAATTTCATTGCATTGGAGATATTAAATCATTTCCTTGGAAAACGTGAAAACTCATCTTTTGAAAAATCTCTTGTGCAGGGTTGGTTTGCTACCTTGAAAGGACTCTCCCTCTACTAGGGTGTCCCCTTTCTTCCTCTCTATCTCTTTATGTTACAAACCCTAACCTACAACCATTAGGGTTGATATAACCTAGATAAACAACTAACCCTAACTCCTAAACTAACCCTAGACTAGCTCTTAAATTTGGCTTACTGACTCTACTAACTAGGGCACACTTTTTAGACAAGTTGTTGGCATCTTTTGATGGTATAATTTGTTGATGTAAGTGATTGAATGCTACCGCCATAACGATGCAATTTTCTGCAAAAACTACATGTTATAACAACTTGCTTTATTCAACCTCAAAGTGTCATATTTAAGTCATAATTGATTGCCTAATTCATTGATAATATCATTGGTTAATCTTATGCTTTTACATGTTGATTTAGATGTTTTATTTGTTGATATAAACTATCATCTACTGCTGCAAATTAGGGGCAACAAGCTTAACTTGTTGATCCATAGTAACATATATCATTGCGAGGTGTCTTTCTTTGTGTCTCGGGCAAGTACAATCATCCGAAAAATTACTACACCTTTGGGGCAACATGTAACATCCCCAGCCATCAATCCACTTGTCGGGCAACACTACTACGCAGAAACATTCTCATACTTATGTAGTATGAATTTAAATGAAGTTAAATGGATTAGCAGAGTAAACATATAATTACTGCTAACATACAGAATTAATAGAAGCAATAGTAAACATCATCGCAACGGAATACATGATAATATTTCAAGCATCACAGACATGCATTTTAATTGAAAATAAACACATTCATATACTTATCTTTAAAACTGAAGTAACTCCACCAACCACGTGCAGACCTTCCACAAACCTCCCAGCCTTAGACCTCACTGCTCATGATGCTCAATAGTGGGTCACCCCCAAGCTGGGACTAAGCTCCACCCAAGGAAAGGGAATCCTAGACTAGGTTGAGCTTACAGGAAAACTGGATAGAGAAATCAGAAGGATTCTCCCCAGGAGAATTCTTACGCCCACAACTCATAGACTCTCATTCCCCACATGCTTGTTCCACCAGGGAGTATACACCTTCAAAAGAATAGTCCATCGGTGATTCACCTCCTCTCTAAGCCTTGGCAACGGGTCGGATCAGGAATTATCATAGCTTTGTAGCTGGTGTTGGACTCACTCTAGAAGAAAACCACTTCCCAACAGACTCTCTCACCTAGAGAGAGCTGCTCACAGGCCTGACAACCTGCCTCTTCTACCACGGGTCTGAAAACCCAATTCTTCAACCAGTTTTCAACTCAATTCCTGCAAGTTCAGGATAATAGCAGCAACGAAAACTTTTGGCTATCTCACAGGTGACAGAAGCAACAGGAAAACGGTTTGTGAAAACAGGAAACAAAAACAAGCCACTAAGACACAGCACGGTTCGGGTAACACCTGTTTGCAGGATGCGTGACAAGCAATTCGCGCAGAGTTTGAACACAGACACGACGGTTTAGACAGACGGTGTATCGGTGTCTCAAGAATACATCACAGGCTTCGTGTTTTAGAGCTGCATGAGGCTTACAGAAATCAGACGCAAAGATTCCCCAGTTCAGACAACGGACGACAGCCTGGAGGAACCAACCCCCATCACATCTCAATTCTCAGGTTAAATTGCATGTGCCTGGGCTGACACATGTCGCCCATGAGGCTCCATGTGCTCCATCAGCATGTGTTCCCTTTTGCTCATGTTTCCCCTTTCTAGGAACTTAGGATAAAACCCTACATTTCACATAGCTTTTGGAATAATAATCAATTATTATTCTCAAGGAATTAAGCCCCTAGGCTCAACACTTAGCCTCTCTTTCCAACCTTTCAGCCCCTTTTCCCTTACCTACCTTGTGGAAGCTTAGTCCCCCATCACTCTTTCTTCATGGTTAGTCTGCACACAACGATGTTTATATTTTTATTAATGTTCTTCATATTACATATACAAAAATAGGCCCCTGGCCTTTAACACTTGGGCTCTCCACCCTAATAAACACATAAGCCTATCATTTTATCAATACTCGGCTCACCAGCCTACAATACATGATTTACAATTCATAAACATGATTACAATTCATAATATAACCGGGGCACCACTGGGGAATATTACAATCCCCTCCCCTTATTTTTGCACTGTCCTTAGTGCAACTCTTTACACAACATCAACAAGATTTTCAAAATTTTCAAAAATATGTGGGTATTCTTTCCGCATAGCATCCTCATGCTCCCATGTCGCGTCCTCATGACCGTACCAAGTCCACTGGACCTTTACAAGCCCTATGGCTTGATTCCTAAATTGTTTTCTTTTCCAGTCCAATATGCGCATAGGATGCACTTGCTGGACACCTTCTTGTTCCACTTGAATCACATTCCAATCAATTACATGATTAGCATCAAGTATATATTTCTTAAGCAATGAAACATGAAACACATTATGTACAGTCATGGAAACAGGTAATGAAATCATATATGCAACTGGCCCAATCCTTTCTAGGATTTCAAATGGCCCACAAAATATGGCTGCCAACTTGGCGTAGTTTCCCAACTTTAGGGAACTTTTGTTAGCTTTACTTTCAGAAAAACATGATCACCCACTTTAAACTCTCTATGGATTTTGTTCTTATTAGCATAAATTTTCTGCCTATCTTTGGCAACCTCTAAATTATGCTTAATTTTTATCATTTGTTCTTCCATTTCCTTGAGAAACTCTAGCCCAATTACTTCCTATCAGTTGGATTATCCCAGCTTATTGGAGTATTTTACTGCCATAAAGTGCTTCAAATGGGCTCATATTCAACGATGCTTGATACCCATTGTTGTAGGTGAATTCTACCAAATGCAGGTAGTCTTCCCATTTCGATGGTTTGTCCATCACATAAATCCTCAGTATGTCTTCTATTACTTTGTTCACCCTCTTTGTATGTCCATCAAACTCAAGATGATAAATTGTGCTAAAGTTCAGATTCATTCTGAATCCTTTGAACAACCCCTTCCAGAAATTTGAGGTAAATTTCAGGTCTCTCTCAAACACAATTGTCTTAGGGATTCCGTGCAATCGTGTTATTTCCTTTACAAATATGTTGACAACATCCGTTGCCTTGTGATTAGTCTTTAATGGAATGAAATGGGAATCTTTCGTAAGATTTTCCACCACCACCATAATTGAATCACATTGCTTGCCTGTTCTGGGCAATCCTGTGATGAAGTCCATTGTCACCACTTCCCACTTCCACTCAAGAATGGGTAAAGGTTGCAGCAACCCTGATGGGTGCCTATGCTCAACTTTAACCTTCTGGCACTCCATAAAACTGGAAATGTATCCATCAATCTCTTTCTTCATACCTGGCCAAAAGTAATGGCTCTTGACTGTTGCCACAATTTTCTAATATCCAAGGTGCCCTACATAAGGCACACTATGCATTTCATGCAAAATCATACGTTTCAAGTCCTAGACATTAGGTACATAAATTTTCTTTTTATACAAAATTATTCCATATGTTTCCTGTTTATATATCTCCACTTCATGTGGCATATCACCTTGTTGTATCTTTTCTACCAGCTCCAAGTACTGCAAATCTACATTTGTAGCTTCAAAAATTATTCCCTTTATATCAGCTCAATACGTGCTAATGGTTGTAGCATGTAACTTGTGTACTCTCCTGCTGAGTGCATCAACCACTTTATTCTCCTTCCCTTTGATATGCTTGATATCAAAATCGTATTCACAGAGAGACTCCAACCACTGACTCTGCCTAATGTTCAAGGTTGGATGATTGAACAAATACTTCAGACCGTTATGGTTTTTTCTCAGTGCGAACCTCCTTCCCATGAGGTAATGCCTCCACTTCTTTAGAGCGTGTACTATGTATACCAACTCCAAATCATGAATGGCACAGTTCCTTTCATGCTCTTTCAACTTTGTAGATTCATAAAAAATTACGAATCCATTCTGACTGAGGACTCCTCCCAGTCCTTCTTTTCACGCATCAGTGCACACCAAAAAATCTTCATTTGGATCTACAATCCTTAATGTTGGAGAACTGGTTAACAGTTGCTTCAATTACTGGAATATTTTCTCACAATCCTCTGTCCACTGAAACTTCTTCTCCTTCCTTTGCAAGGAAGTGATAGGGTGATCTATCCTCGAGAACTTTGCAATAAACCTATAATAACCAGCTAAACCCATGAAGGATCTAACTTATGTCACGTTCTTTGGCACTAACCATCCTCTAATGGCCTCAATATTCTCAGGATATACAACTATCCCATCCTTAGAGATAATATGTTCCAAGTAATGGATCTGCTCCTGATAAAACGAGCACTTTCTCAACTTGTCATACAGTTGGTGCTCTCTTAGCACCTGGAACACCATCTTCAGATGTTTCTCATGCTCTTCCTCTGACTTGGGATACAACAGAATGTCATCCAGGAAGACTATGACAAAATTGTCTAGATAGTCCCTGAATACACCATTCATTAGACACATAAAAACAATGGGTGTGTTCCACAACCCAAACGACACCACTGTGAACTCGTAATGACCATACCTTGTTCTAAAGGTGGTATTGCTGATGTCTTCATCCTTTATCCTTACCTAGTGATATCCCGACCTGAGGTCTATCTTCGAAAATATCTTCACATCCTTCAACTGATCGAAGAGGTCCTCAATCCTCGACAAAGGATACTTGTTCTTTACAATCACTTTGTTTAATTGTCTGAAATCGATATACAATCTCAGTGTCCCATCCTTCTTCTTCATGAATAGGACTGGGGCACCCCAAGGTGACACACTTGGGAATATATACCCCTTCTTCAGAAGCTCTTCAAGCTGTAATTGCAACTCTTTCAGCTCTGGCATACTCATTCTGTAAGGAGCTCTCAACAATGGAGCTTCTCCAGACATCAAGTTTACAGAGAAATCAATATCTCTCTTTGAGGGTAATCCAGGTACCTCTTGAAATACATCTTCAAACTTCTTTAGCACCACCTTCTCTCCAATCCTTGACACCTTGTCCTTAGGTGTTTCCTCCACATGGGCTGCAAACAATTGACAGCCTTTTCTGTAGCACTTCTTCAACTGCATTGTTGAGATTTCTCTGATAGCAACAACTTTGGGAATTCCTTGGACTATTTTCTGATTCCCTTCCTCATCTAGGCAAGTGAATTCCTTGTTACGACAGTCCAAGATGTCATGGTTCTGGTCCAAACAATTCATCCCAATTATACAGTCATAAGAACCTAAAGGCAGAATATTCAATTCAACCTTTGTGCTCAGTCCCCTCATATCCACTAGTCAAGACTTAACTAACTCGGTGAATTTTCTCTTGGTTCCTGTAGCCAGCTGCACTAACCAAGACTTTTCATGTTTTCTTCTCGACAAATGCAAACTTTCCACCATTCTAGGATCTACATAAATATGGCTAGCCCCTGAATCAATTAAAATAGTAAATGGTTGGTTATTGATCATACCTTCTACTTCAATCATGTGTGACTGAAATTCAGCTTGCTTTTTGTCTAGGGCTGCATAGATCATTGACATTCTACTGCCCGTGTCCTCCACTATTTCATCTTGTTGAACATTATGGATAACTCTCACTTTGCCATTTTTCTGGGGACACTCTCTATACTTATGGTTTCCTTGACAACCCCAACACTAGATGGGCGTCTGTCTTGGCCTTTGTTCCCCTAATTCAACCATTCTCGGCTCTCTAAACGATGGTTTTCCTTGAGGACTATTTCTAAAAAGGGGAGGTTTGTTTCCCTTCTGCCTCTGTTCTTTCTTGAACTTCCTCTAGTCGTTCCAAGCATTCTGAAGGGTAGGCTTTTCTCTTTGCTGATCATATAAGAATTCCACTCTTATTATCATTTCTTCCATGGTCTTAGGGTCATCATACTGGATCTTGTTACCGATGGAAGGTGGAAGTCCACTTAGATACCTTTGAATCTTGACAGATCCTTCTTTGATGAACGGAACATACTTCAGCAATTCCAAAAACCTACGTTCACACTCATCAATGATCACGCTGCCTAGCTTGAGTTCAAAGAACTCCTTCATCTTTCTGTCATAATATCTCTTAGTCAAATACTTCTTCTTGAAATAATTCTTGAATTGTTTCCAAGTGATATCTTTCTCTCTAATGTGTTGCACCTACACAAGTTGATCCCACCACATGGATGTTTTTCCTTTCAGTTGATACATCGCAATTCTTCCTTCCGCATGAGAGGAATAATTTTGTAGTTGGAAGTATTTCCTCATATCAAGCAACCATCTTTCAGCATATTCCTCCTTTTGATGTTCTCCATAAAACGTAGGAGGCTTAATCTTGTTCATCTCTCCCTTCAATTCATCCACTCCAGATCTCTTGTGCTTTCTGGTAGGAGACGGGCTTGAACTACTGTGTGTCTTTCTCTTGAAGCGACCTTGGGAGTGATGATGGTGTCTACCCACACTCCTTGATATTCTTCCCTCGGAATTCTGGTGACTCCCTGTTCTTCTCGAGTCACTCTCCTTATCCAAATTCTTTTCTATTCTTTCCAAACTCTTTAACAGATTTATGTTGAATTCTCCTTGTTTTTCCTGAGCTTTTCTGATCTTTCTTCTATCTTCTCGGTGAGTTTGGGCATCTTTTTGCAATCCTTCTATGATCTTTCTTGTGTTTCCTTACTTATATATCTCTTCTCCATGGCCATTGGAGTTCAATCCTTCAACTCCAAAATGGACATCCATCCCTTTAGCTTCGTTCTCTGAACTGGAAGCATTTTGTTCTTTCCCAATTTCTTTGCCCTCTGTGGAAAATCTAAATGGTTTTGGCACTTGTTAAACTTCTGCAAACACAATGTGCAGACAACTGGAATTTGTCAGGTCATTATTCATTAACAAATCCCCCAGCATTCATAAACAACTTGATTCAAGAAAACATTCAATTTCCATAAAAAGTTTGAGCTCTGCTCGACTCTATAGTGCACTTAGGCCTTAGCACTTTTCTCTCAGTTTGCAAACCCATGCGACCATGGTTCGCAACCAAGCGTTAGATCTCAAGGTTCTCTAATCATAAATTTGAGGTTTCGGGTTTTGGGGTTTCGGTCCTGGAGGCTCTCACACTTGCTTCCCTCTCCAACTCCTAACTTCTGAACTATTGACCTTCCTAGCCACTGGGCCCACAACACAATTGTCACCAACTATGGTGGTGACACGTGGTGTACTTAAGAAGGTCCACGTTACCTCAGGTGACACCATCCAGCCCCACTGCATCTACTTTTCCTTTGGGGCCCACTGGAAAGTGGCACACATCCCATGGGTCCACATCCATCCAAGTGATGTCAACCTGACCCATTACTTCATCTCTTCGGGATTTCACAACTTTGGGCTTCGGGAGTTTGTGCATCAGCACACCCCACTTCTCCTGACAGCTGAACTTTTGAAATTACTCTCTGCTCTTCTTCTCGATCCAATGATCAAGATATTTTTCCCAGATCTACAGTGTAGATCTTCTCAGGACTTCGGAGTTTCGGGCTTCGGAGTTTGTGTCTCAGCGCACCTCTCTTTTCCCAAAAACTGCACTCCCGAAAGGATTCTCAGATATCCTCCTGGCACCTTCTCCGGATCTAATGGTCATAAAGGTTTTTCATTCTTTCCAAATAGATCCTATGGCTCCAACACCCCAAGTGTTGAGTTCTCTCTCTCTCTTCAGTTAAATTCCATGCCTGGCTACGGTTTTATTTCATCGCTACTCCTCCTGAGATTCATACACAGCTAAGTAACCCCTTAGCACTCAGAAACATTCTAAGGTTCGAAATTAGTCCTCCAGACACAATTTCCTCTCAAAAACTTGGGTCCAAAGACCAATTATCCAGCCCATCTAGGCTCAGCGTTGAGACCTTGGGATCTGATACCATATTGTAACATCCCCGACCATCACTCCACTTGTCGGGCAACGCTACTACGCAGAAACATTCTCATACTTATGTAGTATGTATTTAAATGAAGTTAAATGGCTTAACATAGTAAACATATAATTGCTACTAACATACATAATTAATAGAAGCAACAGTAAACATCATTGCAATGGAATACATGATAATATTGCAAGCATCACAGACATGCATTTTAATTGAAAATAAACACATGCATATACTTATTTTTGAAACTAAAGTAACTCCACCAACCATGTGTAGACCTTCCATGAACATCCCAGCCTTAGACCTCACTCCTCATCACGCTCAATAGTGGTTCACCCCTGAGCTGGGACTAAGCTCCACCCAAGGCAAAGGAATCCTAGACAAGGCTTAGGTTACAGGAAAACTGCACAGAGAAATCAGAAGGATTCTCCCCATGAGCCTTCTTATGCCCACTACTCACAGACTCTCATTCCCCACATGCCTATTCCGCCCGGGAGTATACACCTTCACAAGAACATTCCATCGATGCTTCACCTCCCCTCTGGGCCTCAACAACAGGCCAGATCAAAAATTCTCAAAGCTCTGTAGCTGGTGTTGGACTCACTCTGGAAGAAAACCACTTCCCAGCAAAATCTCTCACCTAGAGAGAGCTGCTCACAGGACTGACAACCTGGCCACAAGTCTGACAACCCAGTTCTTCAACCAGTTTTCAACTCAATTCCCACAATTTTAGGATAACAGCAACAACAACAACTTTTGGCTAACTCACGGGTGACGACAGCAACAGGAAAACGGGTTGTGGAAACATGAAACGAAAATAGGCCACTAAGACACAGAATGGTTCAGGTAACACCCGTTTGTAGGATGCCTGATAAGAAATTCACGAAGAGGTCGAACACATAATCGATGGTTCAGAAAGAGGATGTATTAGCTTCTCAAGAATACATCACAAGCTTCATGTTTCAGAACTGCATGAGGCTTACAGAACTCAGACGCAGAGATTCCCTGGTTCAGAGAGTGGACAACAACCTGGAGGAACCAACCCCCATCATGACTCAATTCTCAGGTTAAATTTTATGTTCATGGGCTAATACATGTCTCCCATGAGGCTGCATGCGCTCCATGAGCATGCATTCCCTTTTGCTCATGTTTCCCCTTTCCAGGAACTTAGGATAAAAACCTACATTTCACATAGCTTTTGGAATAATAATCAATTATTATTACCAAGGAATTAAGCCCCTAATATTATCCCCTAGGCTCAACACTTAGCCTTGATTTCCAACCTTTCAGACCCGTTTCCCTTACCCACATTGTGGAAGCTTAGTCCCCCATCACTCTTTCTTCATGGTCGATCTGCACACAACAATGTTTATATTTTTATTAATGTTCTGCATATTACATATACAAAAACATGCCCCTAGCCTCTAACACTTGGGCTCTCCAGCCTAATAAACACATAAGCCTATCATCTTATCAATACTCATCTCACCAACCTACAATACATGATTTACAATTCATAAACATGATTAGAATTCATGATATAACTGGGGCACTACCGGGGAATATTACACAACAATTGTTAGGTTTACAAGGATTCTCTTTCCACTTCTCATTCCAATTAGACTTGAATTCTATGGGTTTCACCTTCATCTCCATTCATCTCCATCTCATTCCCCTAGAGTCATCGGAATCTCCTCCCTAGAGTGATCTAGTCACCCTTGAAGTGCGAGACCTACATCGAGGTGACATTGGGTGTAGTGTTCCTTTGTTGTAGCACTCTATTCTATGTTTGGGATGGGATTTTCACAACCTACAAATTGTGCTATAAATTTTTTGCGTTGTTGCCGGGGAGGATTTTGAATCCTCTTCGTGGCTCAGGAAACGTGTCACATATTTAGGTGGTTTTTCAGCACATGGTTTTTGTCGATGGTTTTCTATTTCTGGTTAAGGAATTAGGGTTGTTGACTAATCCAGGTCATTGGGTTAGGGTTTTGGATGATGTTGGATCCTATATGTATATTTTATTATAAACAATGTAACACAATGAATGAATATAGAATATGTTGGTTTTCCTGGTTTGGGTTTCCAGGGGAAAAATCTCTGTGTAATGTTTGTATTTGCCATTATATCTTTTCTATTCTTTTACTGAAAATGTGTTTGCAGTAAATATTGTACAAGGTTAAAATCTACATAATTCCCCCTTGAACCCCCCCTTGGCCATTATCCTAGACACTCCCTTCTCTTGTGGATTAATTCATACCCCATCTCTTGTCCATGTCCCCTTAGCAACTGACAACACATTTTTCTATTAAAACATAGAAATACTATTTTCATATTACATCGCTTGGTCAAAGCCACATATTATATCTACACAAGAATTAATTAAACTGGGGATTATAGCAGGTATGTTACAATGATGTTGTGGAATATATTCTCAATGGTAAGATAAATTCCACTACTTTGTTTCCTTGGGTGTTATTCCTCTATTAGTGTTTCCACATTAAAATCATTGTAATATTAAGATATATAGAATGTTAAAATATACACAATGCATTGCAACCAAGAGCATGCAATATAATGAAAATAGAATTATGAGGAACATATGGGGTTGGAGAAAGAAACTATTAATAGTGAAAAACAAGAGAGGCATATGATGACCTTCACTCTCTCTCGAGTTAAGGGTTTGAATGATGATCATCTAAAATTTTGATGCAATCGATTGCAACATAAACCAACCTAGAACTATCTTAACTCTAGATCTATCAAGTGTCAAGAGGGATCAAATCCTTCAAGGTGCAAACATTTCCTCAAGTTTTGTATTCTTAAAAAGATTTTCACCTTGAGGGATTTGATCCCTCTCGACGCTTACTCTTGATATATATAGAATTAAGATGGATCGCTCTAAACTAGTATAATCAATTTGAGGTCGTGTTATATGCATTACTAGATGAAATGACATGGCAATCCCCATTGCAACAATATTGAAATCTGAGATCATGCACTTAAGAAAAAAGGATACGATGTGTAAAAAGTTATAATGCACTTGAATTTTAATGCATAGGTATTTATAGACTAAGGTCACATATAAAAACACTTAACAAAATTCTCTCTTTTGTTATGGTTAAAATTTTAAAAGAATATGAAAACAAATATCAATTTCAACTATGGACCAGTCATATTATGTGTTAGCACCGCCATTTTCCTTTTTTAGTTAGAGTCGGTCTTAGTCGAGTTATGGTCTGTGTGCCAAAGCATGTGAAGTCAGATACTGAACAATGAAGGGGTCGAAGTTAGCAAGTGGTCGGTTGGCCCTTGGAGTCGGGAAGAGAGGTCAGAGTCAAAACATGTGTAAATGGTACGAGTTTGTTCCCAAAAAGTCGGGTCCTATCAGAAAGGAAGTTTTACATGTTGAGGGTCAATGCAAGTTGTTAAATAGAATTTGCATCGACAAGTGAAATGACCATCATCAGCTCATTATGAGGGTTGAAAGAATGAAAAATCACGACGCTCATATCACATATGCCCTGCAGCCCTTATCAGTTGTACTTTACACGCCCCGAATTGTACTTGTTGTGCGGATGTGCTATGGAAAATCTTTAGGTCGCTTTGAAACATCCAGTCCCCATGAATTCAATGTTTCCTGGCACATTTCCACCTCCCGCCCGCTCTGTTATAAATTCTGGATGTTCTGCATGTATTTTGTTCATCAGTCAAGCTTATCCACTATTGTAGTTTTCTCTCACAAGCCCAGGTTGATCAAGACTACTGCCTTGGTCCCGTGCCTAATCCACCGCGTGCAGGGCAATACGCGTTGCACCATGGAAACCTCCCAAAACATAAGGAAGGGTGCGCGAAATGGCAGAAACATTAGGCTTGAGCCCCAACACTTGATGTTGATCAACGAAGATCTGGAGGTCAGAGAGTCCTTCGAACATTTCGTGTGCATGGCCTTTTGCAAGAAAATTCAAGGATTCAATATGAGACTAGCCGAGCAGTTCACACTTAGTTTCAATGGATTTTGCGCAGTGATCTCATGTGTCATTTTTCAGGTAACTGAGGAAACTCTTACAATAGCAATAGAGATCCCTATGCACGGAGAAAGGTGGTTTAAATACATGCCCTTGGACATGCAGTGCTAAAAATACTTCATCAAGAGAGATTTTTTAGGTGGGATAGTTGAGACAGACATTCTAAGTAGATATTCGCAAGAACCTTTTCGGAAACTAATTGGAGTAATCAAGAAATATTTTACCTATGAAGGGAGGTTTGAAAGGATACATTCGCATCACATTAGACTGTTGATGCACTTCACAGGAAGGAGACCATTAAATCTACCCTTTTTCTTACACCAAAACCTCCGAGAGATGGCGAACAATGCACAGGTTGAAGTGGATCAATCGAAAATGAAACTCTCTCATTTCTCGTTAATTAAATTACTGGTAGTTGAGGAATTAAGATGGTTGGGGAGAAACTGAGATTCGTTCTTTCTCACAATGGGCATCCCCAAGGATCCAAAAGGAGATTTCTCTCTTTCCATAGAAAGGGCAATATCACACCGTGCAGAGGCTGGAGTGGAAGAGGCTGCACAAAAAGGAAAGACGTCAGAAGCCCTGTCCTCCCAATAGAAAATACCCCCGAGGAGGGGCAGGACAAAGAAGAACAAGGAAGCTGGGGAAACCCGAGTCCCGAGTGAACCACATGCAAGATCGATTGCCAAGGAATTACTTATGCGTGCTATCCAGTTGGAACCTCTAGAAGGAACACGTCAAAAAAATCTAGAGCAGAACTGATGCAGGAGCATTGCTATCAAATCAAAGTAAAGCGGACGTGGAAGTGAAGTCGACACATCAACACATTAAAAGAGCCAAACCGACTCTTAACCAGCTTGGTAGCGATGTGGATATTTTTTGAATCTCTCATTAATTAATTAGATGTATGTAAAGTCGGGCCATCGTTTTGAACTAACGGATCATTATAAATCCTTACACGACTGTAATATATTACAGGTGTAGGATATTAGCCCGTATTAGTCATTAGGTTGCATTAATTAAGTTGAGTAGGTAACCGCTCGAGTAGAAGGTGATAGATTTTAGATAGGAGGAAGAAGAGCAAAGAAGGATATGGGTCCTTAGACAAGTTTCCATGGTAGTGTTTGTAAGAGACAGAAGTTGTAACCATGTTTTTGGAATGAATAAAATAAAGGAGAATTTATCCAACCGTATAATGTTGATACTGTTTTATAGTTTTACTGTTGTTATGTGTTTTGTGGATGTATGATGTTCATGATGAAGGAATGAATTTATGAAGAATTGAATAAGTTTCAAGTTTTTCTCTTCTGTAAGTTATGCAAGGAGTGCATACCGAATGCAAGGAGTGTGTGTGAGAGAGTCTTTTTCGACTTGAATCTCAGGAGAGATAGAGTGGAACTTTTGTATGCAGAGTGTGCATATTAAGCACAAGGAGTGTGTATGTGAAGTCTTTGACTTGGAGAAATAACTCAGGTTTTTCTCATAAGAAAGTGCATAGGTCAATCGCAAGGAGTGCACAGGACTAGAAATCGACTAAGTGTCGAAGAAATCCTTCAGAAGGAGTATTTGCAGAAGTTGGACAAGATAAAGGGTTAAGATCTATCCAAGAGGAACAAATCATTTCAGACCGTTGGATCTAGGAAACATGCACAAGCTTTAAACTCTATATACACCAAGGAGTAGAGATCGCCGAAGCCCCAAAGGAAACAAGGACCATTGATTCAAGTAGGGATACGCGTCAACAGATCGTAATCTCTAGTTAAATTTCAATTGGGTTTCAATTGAGAATTGAGAATGTCGAAACCCGAAGACCCGAAGTAAATCTGGACCGTCAGTTCTAGAGGGACACATGGCGACAGATCACGAACTTTAGATAAGAATACTCTAGGAAGTTGAGAATTGAAATATCTGAACCCCGAAGGTCTGAAGTAAATTATAACTGTCGATTTGAGGAGGATAAATGTCAATAGGTATTTTATTTTGGGAGATAGCCATTGTGGAGAAAGCAGGAGTTGAGATTTGAAACTCTTGAAGCCCGAATCACAGAATAAATCACATCCATTGATTTAGAAGGGTTAGTTTTGATTCGTAGATTGGGAAAGGGAAGATTTGATCTGTCAAGTTCAAAAGCATCATCGATATCTTTAGGTCGATGATCACAAAGGATTACGGGGATGGAAAGTACTCAGATGTTAAAAATTTGATAGCAGGCCGCAATTGAAACCACGGTATTGCAAAAAGGATGTGTGGTGATTTGTAGTGAATTGTGGGGAGAAACGTGGGTTGATCCCAAACCACTTTTGACTGCGCTCGATATCATGTGTGGACATAGCCCGAGGTCACATGCGGGAAGGAGTTAACAGAGGAGGATCTAGTGGTTGAGTCGTGATTGTTCAGTAGTGAGAAGAAGATATTGCGAGTGTTACAGAACTTGCATCGAAAGACAAAAAAGTCTTGTGTTTATTTACAAGCGAGACCATTAAGGTTTTAGAGAGATAATTTAGCTCCAAGAATTGAAGATCCTTAGCCGGGAGGTTGTGTAGCCCCAAGGAGAAAGGGAGATTTTTCACTAAGAATGAGGAGGACAGATGTCGGAGACACATATGTTCGAGAGTCATCTCAGCAGCTGAACCAAGTGCAACTCACTATCACCGAGCTTTACCAGGAAAACATGGAACTAAGATGACAGTTAGCAGCGAAGAACCTTGAAGTGTCAGCATCACAAGGCCACAAAGGAAACGTGACATGGCTAAGGAGACAGCTTAGAGATGTGCAAGATACAATCGTATAGTTGCATGAAACACAGAGATGTCGGAAGAAAGGAATGTGAAGCACTTCAGAGAATGAGAAGCATTCGGGGAGAAAGTCCACATAGCTCTTGCCAGCACGTAGAAGAAACATGACGAACTGAGTTCATTCTTGTATTCTCAAACGTGGCAGAGATCTTGACAGTTTTGAAGGAGGCATCACCCTTAGACGGTTTTTTCATTTTGGTAACGACTACGAAAGTCAGCAGTCACATGCCACGTATGCACCCCAACAAATGGGTGTGCTGCAGAAATCATGGATATTACAATGGATGGCGGGAGTCTGACAAAGAATAAACCTTAAATAATTGAATAAACCACTTAAATACCTAATAATAAAACCTACTACCCACCTAGACTCTAGTTAATTAAAACAAACATTAATAAACTTTGATCTAATAATAATTTAATAATTTCAAAACAATTAAAACAAAACCCTAATTAAATTCAATCGCACTAAATAAATAATAAAAAAGGATTTTACCAAATAACAAAACCCTAATTAAATCACACATAATAAATAATTAAAAATAATTTTTACCAAAACAACCTAGCCGACACTTAGTTTTCACGTCAATTCCAGTATTTAAAACCAAATCTTCTCATTATCTAAACCCAGGCTCATTGTCCTGAAGATGGATCCTATTTTGGATCCAAAACGTCGACACTCTATTGACCAAACTGTGGCTATTCTGACCAATCATGAAAACTCCAACCACAGAAATATTTTTAATCAAAGAACTTGATCGTTCGGATATTTTGTTGAAGGAAGGCATTGACACATCATTCTCCCCATGACGAGATATTTTTATAACTGAATACTCGTGGCAAAGAAAAGCATTTATGATGCAATCGAATACAATTGTTTTCAATTTATGGAAAGACATCATGCGGAAAGTCATTTAACATAGAACAATTAGTTTCCTAAATTCTAGGGATAGTAGCTAGAGAGTAGGGTAGCCCAAGCGGTGCCCTCGCCTATATATTTTATCTTTTCAATGTAAGTCAGGTTGGTTGTCAAAACTAGTGTGGACAATGACTATTGAATGTAGTTTGAGATTGATCAAAATTTAATGAAAAAGTCCTGAAGCTTTGATGAAAAGATTCTAATTGTAGCAGTTGGATGTATTGTTTCCTCTCTTTGCATACGTGCTTCCTGTATTATTTATCCATATCTATTTCTTCCTGAATCAGAATGTAATTTTGAACCTAGGATTCGTTGCGCAGTGCCCTGGGATTCGTGCCATTCAGACAAACCATATTTCCTCTACGTTAACTCCAAATTCATCCTCAGCGGTGCTCCGAGTTGATTCATGTGTTTTTCCCCTCGCCACACACAAGGATTTCAAACTGAAAATTGTTTCTTATTTATTCTTTATCCTCTCAAGTTCAGTCACCAAGTCATTTGTTTCTATCACTTTCTTAAATTGACTCCATAGACCGAGGTATTTCTCTCTTTCGCCAATAGAACCAGAACTGATTATCCAAAGGTGTTAAACATCGCTAATAGCTTAAAGCCATATCCTGTACCAAGACAATGCCTCCTGAGAGAGCCCTCTCCAGGTCTGAAAGGCTAGTTTTGGGTCTCAAAGTTGGTTTGTAGTTTGCCTCTATCATTTGTTTTTCAGCCAAACGAAGTTTACAGAGAGATAACATTCTGGTGTCATTGTTGGGGACGAAATTGAATAAATTTTCCATGGGAGAACGACTAAAGTTATAAGTTTTGACCCATGAGGGTAATAGAGGGACAAACATCTATATTGGTTGAAGACCTTTACCCAGGCGACTCCAGTCAAAAATACCAGTAGCACAAAATAGCGTGATTCAGGAAACCTGGCTCCAAAGACGATCTATACCAGAGAAAATCCTGACCCAAACCATGTAGAGCCTATGTGAGACCCCAAGAAAATTCTGCGCGGGACTAGGGAGAAAGCGCCAGACCCATTCTATTACCTGGACAGAAACTCGTCCTTACCCAAAGACGATGCGCAAATCATTGACGACCTTGATTTTGACGTCTTCTTTGAGAAAACCATGTCCAGGTCTAAGTCAGAAACTAGTTTGGACGATATATTTTTCGACTAGAAGATTTTTCAAGCTCTTATACCTAATAACATCCCCCAAATCCATAACCCTCCTAAATCCATGGCCACCAGATTCGCCCCCCTCGTTCTGCAAGCCCAACTACATGATTTTCCCCAAAATTGCAGCGAGAGGATCAAGCTCTACGATGTTGAAGGGAACGTTTCAGCCCAAAAGCATCTGGATTGGTTCAATGATTTCATCGACCAAGAGGAGGTGGACTATGCAGACTCGAAAATGATATTGGTCATGTAGAGTCTTTCGGGGGAGGTGAGGAAGTGGTTCAAATCCCTCCCAACAACAAGCATTCAAGACTTCGTCGCATTCGAAATGTCTTTCATTACCAGATCGGGAGACAAAAAGAACCCCTTGCAACTGTTGACACAGTACAATAACATGACAAGGGCACTGAAGGAGATGGTGCAAGAATTCTCAGCCCATTTCATGAGGGTGTATAGCTCAATTCCCATAGAATTCCAACCACCTCCTGGGGTTGCGCAACTACAATACACCAATTCCTTCGACAACGATTTCACCTTGTTGTTGAGAGAAAGGAGATCAACAAATCTAGACGCCATGATGAGCGATGCAATCAAGGTCGAGGTAAATCTGATGGCGTTGGGGAAGATCAATAGAGATTCAACAGAGGTTATAAGAAACCCCAAGGGGAAGCGCAACCATCGACATTTCGATCCTCGAAAGACAAGTTCGACTTAATGATGAAGACCATGGAGGAACTGATGGAAACAATGTCTGTGGGAAACATACCCGTTTCCCGATAACAGCATGACCCCCAGGCCAGAAATTAGAACCTCATAAGGGGTCAGGTTCCTTAGATCAGACAGAGGGAGAAGAGAGAACAGGGTGACCAACAAACAAGACCTTCGTTCCAAAACAATTATGCAGACGAGGATTTTGATCAGATGTTCCAAGACCAAATGCATTTTTGCGATGACAAAAACACACGTGTGTTTTTGACAAAGGGATAACATGATCAATACATGAGAGAAAATGACGATATTATGCTGGAGACGGACAACACACTCTCCTGGGAAATAGAAGAATTCAGGAAAGGTTATCACAACACCATCATGCGGTTCTAGAAACAATACAACCTCAGGAGAAAGAAGGCGCCTACCGAACCTCAGCAGACAAATATCATAAGGAAACCTCTGGTGGATCCCCTTCCACAAGTCACCCAAAACTAGACGAGTTGACCAAGGATGAAGCTGAAAAGGAAAAGTCAAAGGATGAGGCCCCAAAGAAAGCGCCAGAGACAAGCCGGGTGATCCGTCAGGATTTTTCGAATGACTTATGGTTGAGTTTTTATTTGCATGCGTTAATTAACCATTGAGAAACTTAGCAAAATAATGAGAAAAGGAAAGGAATTATATAACCATATACATATATGTGCAGATCTGAAATGCAATAAAAGACATAAACAACAAACCATGACACGCAGATTGATAACGGAGTTCGGCACAACTTTGCCTACGTCTCCGGGCCTTTTCTCTATGGGGGAGGCTTCTTTATTTCTGTTCGAAAGCTCAATAGTACATCACTGCAATGCCAAATGGATACAAGACTGATCTGTTCATGTTCGCCCAGATCTCTAGAACCATGTACAAAAAATTGGCACGCAAAACGGACGTCCGGAGCTCTCAGAAATGGTCCAACATCTCCTCCTCAATGGCTTCTCTGCCTCAAACTGACTTTGGTCTGGCTTCTCCTCAACATAACTCTGCTCTAAATTCCCTCAAAGTTGTCCCCTTGGCCTCAAACAGGCCTTGGTTAAATAGTTGGGAAGTTAGTTATCCATCTCCAACTTCCTCCACGAATTTAGGCTCTAAAAATGCCCAATAACTCCCAAAAATGAGTTAATTACATTAAAAATGAGTTAAACATTAATTAAA
>SNQJ01S0059696.1:63308-78203 GCA_010110895.2 Picea sitchensis | reverse complement strand
TGAGACACAACTTTCACCTCCTCTTAATGTTTAAGAATTTGGAATGAGTTGTATTCTCACTATTCCACTTTGCAACTTGAACATGTGCTTCCTTATGTTTTAAATATTAATATGGTTGTGAGGGTTTGCCACTTGGTTGGGTCCACATTACAAGGTCATGGGGACGAGACAAATGCAAAGAATATATTTCAATATGTCAGCACACATGCATTGAGAATAGCATATTATACATGCCACGATGTGCCTCTAAACTTTCCATAAATATATTCACAACTTTCATAACATGCAATCCCTTATATTGTTGGGAATCATTGTTCTTTATAGTCCTCAACTCCTCGATGGATTATTCCATAACTTCATCACCCAAATCCCTTATAATATTGAAGCACATCCGCTCATGATACTAAGCATTATCTTTTTAAAAATATATTTTAAATTCACTTATTTCATATTTTAAAATTAAATATTTAAATTTTGATTTGTATTTTGATAATAAAAATATAAAATATTAATTTAATAGATTTAAATTTATAACTATTTATGCAAGAGACTTTGTATTAAATTCAATTTTTTTTTATGGAAAAAATAAATTTATATAATATATATTTTTTTAAATAAAAAAAATTGTATTCCCTTACGCTATAAAAAAGTGACACATATCTAAGAGTACATCAAGATTTGCCACCCGTTCTGCCACATGTATGGAAATTAGAATGATGTAGCCCCTCCTTCTCTCCTCGGGGTTCTGCGACCTCATGGTCAAGGATCTTCAAAACATTGAGTCGAGTCAGCTCTCCGGCCTCTAATAGACCCTGGAATTAATTTACACAGGCCCCTTATTGTTACCGACACAGGTTCGATTCACTCGCACGACCTTTTTCCTAGTGCCTCCGGTAAATTTAAATGGCAAGCGCTAGCCCCTCTGTTAGGCCCTTTTTCCTTATGACCACAGGCTATGACCTTTAGCTGGCCCCCTTCGCGACTTCAGGCTTCGATGATTTTGGATGCAACTGACTACTTTTTCCCCGAAGTCCTGACCAACGAAATCACCCAAACCAAATCTATGGACCACACTCCTCTGACAACCAATGAATCTAATCCACTTTGGGACTCCGAACTTCGAGAGTTCCAAGTGTTCAAAATGACCTTTTCCCCTGAAGTGCTTCCTACCCGAGGCTATAGATCGAACGCGACGTGCTCACCTTGATTGACGATCGATATTTTCCTTTGATTTCCCCTTTGGGTGACTTCTGGTCAATGCTCCTTTGCCCTCTTTCTCCCGGAGTGTCAATCCTCTAGAATGACAGATCTTTTGCCACACGTCCTTTTCCAATGGACAGCTCCAATGAAATTCGATGCTTCTGCCTTCGGGAGTTCCCCTGCCTTCACACTTCAATTCCTCACTTCAATTCCTCCAAAGTGACTTTTCTCCAAAGTAAATCTCCATGCTACACGTATCCCTTCGTTCATCAACGAATCCTATTGATTTTGGCCTTCAGGACTTTAGACCTTCGTGAACTTACTCTTCATTTTTCTTGAAGTGTCCTATCATTGAAGTGATGGATCTGGCACCATGTGTCCAAGCGATTGATGGTTAGGATTTGCTTCTTACCTTTTCGAGCTCAGGATGACTTTTGGTCAACAGATCCACTTCCTCATTTCATTTTTCCCAGAGCGCACACTCGTGGAATCCACGATTTGATGACACGTATCCTCCTCATATCGAAGACCAAAATTTACTTCGCTACTTCAAGGTTTGAGAGTTTTTATCACTCCACACAGACTTTTCATCGAAGCGCTTTCCCCCGAAGTACGTGGATCTCTGCCACGTACCCTCATGTATCCAACGATCCATATTTTCTTTGTCACTTTGGGACTTTGGCAGAAATTTCGTTTGCTCCACGCCAATTTCCATGAGTGTTTTCTTTTGGACTCTTCGCCCTATTGCCACGTATCTTCCTCGATATCGACGGCTAGAATTTACTTCGCAGCTTCAAGACTTCGAAAATCATGCTATTTGAACACCTATAAACCTTCAAATACACGAAGTGACGAAGGACTCTAAATTTATCCTCCGCGCAACTTCCCCAGATCTCGCGGTATGAAAACATTATGATTCCTTCGAATGGATCTCGCTCGTCGATTTGAAAATTTTCAGTGGGATCCTCCCTATTGAAGAATCTTCGTCTCTATATCTTCTAATCTTTTTCTTCCCCAAACTTTGAACTTATCATAATGTTTCTTTAATGCTTATCTAAATATCGACCCTGTGTACACCTTGCAAACAAATTTATTTTCAACTTGACCCCTTTTTGGCGACTGTGCACTCCTCACAACAACTCTTTACATGACTCAATTTTTCCTCCTGAACAATATGACGTTGAGTGTGTTTCTCCCTACGCACACCTTGTGAGGTCCTCTGCACTTATCTTCAAGCAAAGCTTCAAGTTATCTCTCCTGAACATCTGGGTCAAAACAAACTCTGTCAATGCACACCTTGCAGACAGTTTGCACTCCTTGCAAATAAAATCTTCATGTTATCTCTTCTGAGCTTCTGAGTCGAACCAGACTCTGTCAATGCACACCTTGCAGAAACTAAGCACTCCTTTCATGGTCTCGAAGAAGAGAAACAATTGAAACTTATCTAATCCTCACATATTCATACATTCAACCATGAAATCCATTCATAACATAAGAGCAAGTAATAACAAAGAATTGCAATTAAATATAAAGCCTACAATTCATTCATTCAGATAGACATAGTAACAACAACACCAAACATTTGTATGAATACTTCTTTTTTATATTCATTCAAAATGAAATGTATGTGGGCTCATACAACTCTGATAAGATTCAACAATAACAACTTCAAAATAACTTTCAGTAGCCTCTTCTGGGAAATAATACATATATTTACACAAAAAGACTCCTAGAGCTATTTTTCTTCGATTACCTTAGTGTTATCCTATCAAATTAAAAGTTTCAACTACTAAGGCTTATTACAATAAATGATCAGTATAGAAAGATAAGAGTGAATGCTTCAGATCTATACTGCAATTAACTACATTAAATAAAATTGCAATCCCCATCGATCTCATGCAATGGTTCAGCTCCTAGACAATTAAGATCTTATTTAATTACAATATTTCCAAGATACTTCATGAGATGCCATCTTGAAAATTCAAATACACTTCAAATTGCGCGCTAGAGTGCCAAGTTTCCCTCCACTTGTACTTTGATGATGTTGCTCCTACATCATACTTGTCTAGGCAATAATTCATGGACTCCTATCCATGATCTCTTGCATTGATTTTCCATTCTTTTGAATATCTACTTCATTTACCCAACTGACATGTTCTATTGGGTGTCCTTTCCGCTTTACCAAATACTCAAAATAAGTCTTCCTTGTGGTATTCTTACCAATCCTCTAATCCATGAACTTTTCCATTTGCGTCTTTTCTGCTACAGGCATTTGCTTCTCCCACTGAATCTCTTTCTGATATTCTGATCTTTTGGTGTCATTTTCCTTGTAAGGATACATGTTTGAAATTTTTAATATGGGCGATATATCCACCCCCTCTCGAAACTCTATCTCATAAGAATTGGCATCAATTTTCCTTAGGATCTTGCACGATCCTATCTTCTTCAACTTTAGTTTTTTATATGTTCCCCTTGGGAACCATTCCTTCTTGAGATGTGATAGAACTTGATCTCCCACTTCAAATTGAAGTTCTCTCCTATGATGATCAACTCTGCATTTATATTCTTTGTTTTTATCCTGCAACTTCTCTTTGATGTGATTATGAAGCTTCTTCATTTCTACAATGAAGTCTTCTGCTCCAACACTTATGAATTCATCCTCCTCCAAATATATCAACTTTGATACTCCTCTTGGCTTCATTCCATACACTATCTGGGATGGAATATTTCCTATACTTATGTTTGGTGAGTCATTGTATGCAAACTCTGCTTGTGACAAAATCTAATCCCACTGACGATGATGTTCAGTGACCAGACTCCTCAACAAATTTCCTAAACTCTGATTTACCACCTTAGTCTGTCCATATGTTTAAGGTTGATATGCTGAACTAAAGGAAAGTTTTGTCCCCATTTTCTTCCACAATGTCCTCTAGAAATGAGCAAAAAATTTAGTGTCCCTGTCTCAAACAATACTCTTGGGAAACCCATGAAGTCTCACAACTTCTTTGAAAAGCAAATTTGCAATGTGGGTTGCATCATTAGTTTTCTGGAATGGGATAAAGTGTTCCATATTTGAGAATATATTAACTACAAAAAATATGTAATCACTTCCCCTTTGTTTTCTTGGCAATCCCAAAATGGAATCCATGCTTATTGCATCCCAAGCCCTATCTGGAATAGGCAATGGTTGATACAACCCAATGATTTGTCTCTTTCCTTTTGAATACTGGCAAATCTTACATATGTTTACAAATTTCTTCATGTCTTCTCTCATACCTGGCCAATAGTATGATTTTTTCAATTGTGCAAATGTCTTTTCATGGCCAAAATGTCCTACTAGTCCTTGACAGTGTTTTTCCTTCAGCAGATTATCTCTCATCGAGCACTTTGGTATGCATAATTGGCTACCTTTAAACAACAATCCATCCTGAATCAGATACTTTTTCCACTGAATTCTGTCTCTGAGAACATGATTCACACATGCTTCATATGCCTCTTTAAAATACAGATCATCACAATACATCTCCTTAAGGTGTTCGAACCCTAAGGATTTCACTTGAAATTCATGCAGAATAAGAAATCTCTTGCTCAATGCATCAACAACTTTGTTAGCATTACCAGAAATATGTTTAATGACAAAAGTGAAAGTTTTCATAAACTCTATCCACTTAACATGTATTTTATTTAACTTCTCATGTCTGGTTATGAATTGTAAAGCCTTATTATCATTGTACAAAACAATTTTTTTTGGAACAAGGTAGTGCCTCCATTTCTTTAAGGCTTGAATTATTGCATAAAATTATTTATCATATGTGGAGTACTTCCTCTTGGTGTCATTCATCTTCTCACTAAAATATGCAACAGTTTTGCTGTCTTGGCTCAAGACTACTCCAATTGAAACTCCACTAGCATCACATCGTACTTTAAACGTCTTCCTAAAATATGGCAAGACCAGAATCGGTTGTTATGTTATATTTTCCTTTAATATTCCGAATCTTTTCTCATATTCTTCTATCCACTTAAAATACTTGTGTCTCTTCTTCACCATATCTAATATTGGTTCACAAATTCCACTGAAATTTCTAATGAATTTCCGATAGAATCTTGCTAATCCATGGAAACTTCTCACCTCAAATATGCTCCCTAGAGATGGCCATTCTCTAATTTCTTTCACCTTCTCTGGGTCCATTTTCAATTCATTTGAAGAGATTACAAGACCCAAGTAAATGATTTATGTCTTCATAAAAGAGGATTTCTTCATATTTATCAGCAAATTCTCCCGCTGCAATCTTCTCATCACTAATGTTAAATGCCTCAAATGCTCTTCTTCAGTTTTACTGAAGACTAATATATCATCCATATATACAATCACAAACTTACCAATAAAATCTTTTAATACCTCATTCAACAATCTCATAAAATTACTTGGGTCGTTTGTCAATCCAAATGGCATAACAAGCCACTCATACAACCGTTTGTTTGTTTTGAAGGTTGGTTTCCGTTCATCACCTTCTCTCATCCTTATTTGGTGATATCCACTTTTCAGGTCGATTTTTGAAAACTAATTTGCTCTTCTCAAGAAATCCATTAAATCATCCATCTTGGGCAAAGATAATCTGTAACTCATGGTGAATTTTTTTATGGCTCTTGAGTCTGTACACAGTCTCCATTCTCCATCTTTCTTTGGACTCAACATAGTTGGTACTTTGCATGGACTCAAGATTTCTTTGACTAAACACTTGTCCATCAAATCCTGGACTTGTTTCTTTACCTCCTCATTCTCTTGAGGTGTCATTCTGTACAATGCTTTGCTCGGAAAACTCGCTCCTGGTATGAGATCAATGTGATGGCTAATACTCCTGATGGGTGGAAATGAGCTAGGTAACTCAACCACTACTATGCCAACAAAATTTTCTAAAATCTCTTGAATTTCTTCAGGAAGATCATCCATAGAATTACTTGTAAGGATGAATCTAGGCTTTCTCACCACAGAAAATTGCTTCTCCTGTTCCTTCTTGACTTCACTTAGGAGTTCCTTCCCACTCATGAGAAGTGTACTTTTGTTGTCTTCTTCGTTCACTTTCGTATCCTCTATAGGTAATAACATGTGTGTCCTACCATTTTTCTCCAAGGTATAAGTATTTTTTCTCCCATCATGAATGACATTTATGTCAAACTACCATGGTCTCACAAACAAGACATGACATACATCCATGGGAATTACATCACACAAAATCTCATCTCTATATTCTACTATCTTAAATTCAACTAAGCATTGTTTAGTTACCATTACCTAGTGTCCTTTCTGCAACCATGAGACTCTATATGGAATCAGATGTGTAGTTGTCTCCAACTCCAATTTCTCCACCATTTCTATGGAAACTAATTTATCAGTGCTCCCACTATCAATTATCACCTTGCATACTATTTCTTTTGTCTTGCAAGCAGTTCTGAACAAACTGTTCCTTTGCACTGGTTTTTCCACTTCTTTCTCAGGCTTCAAGAGAACCTTCCTCATCATCAAGGATCTCCTATCTTCTGCACCTTCTTCCTAAACATTCCTCTTCTACACTTACGAAATGTGAGCTTCACATCCTCCTTCTTTCTTTATCTCAGGGCATTCCCAAGACATGTGTCATGTTTCTCCACAGAAAAGACACTTCACCTCTGCTCCTCTTCCTCTTCCTATTCCTCGAGGAAAATAATTTCTTCCACCATATTGTCTCCCTAGGGAACTTCCTCCTCTTTCTGAGTGACTGTGTGGTTTTCCAAACTCAACCTTGGGCTTCTGTGGTTTGTCATGGAAAATTCCTTTACCTATATTTAGACTTCTTCATTTGCTTCCTTGGCTCTGTTTCTTGGACAATTTCTCCTTTGCCTTTAGTGCAATGTGATAAGAATCCTCCACTATACTTACTATAATCATGTTGATTTCATCCTTCATTTCATTCTTGATTTTATATCTCAGGCCATTAATATACCTGACAACCTTTTCATCATCTTTTTCTTTTTGTCCAGCCCTGATGTTCAACTTATAAAATTCCTATGTGTACTCCTTTACTGTCAATCCCTTCTATCTCAGGTTCTATAACTTCCTGAATAGAT
Organism: Picea sitchensis; assembly: GCA_010110895.2. NCBI lineage: Eukaryota > Viridiplantae > Streptophyta > Pinopsida > Pinales > Pinaceae > Picea > Picea sitchensis. The sequence continues at coordinate 70,898 of SNQJ01S0059696.1, read as the reverse complement.
TTATATGGTAATGTTGGGGTATGAATTTACCTTTCATCTTGGCTACCATTCTATCCTAGTTCTTGATATTTTTCTTGCCTTTGCATCTTCTGTCATCCTGTAGTTCATCCCACCACAGTGTTGCATGTCCCTTCAATATGGTGTCAACATGCTTCACTTTCTTCTCCTCATCAACGTCTTCATAATCAAAGTACTTGTCCATTTCTCGTATCAAATCAAGCAATTCTTCAACATATAAGTTTCCTTCGTACATCGGGATTTATTTTTTCTCTCTAGCTCATAGTTTGACAACATGTTTCAACAAGCGTTCTTCTGCAATATCTTCTCCTGCAGCTTCTTCAACTTCCCTTTCTTTGCTCTCTTCATCACTGATGTCTCTAGCATCAGGTTCTCTCCTTCGTTATTTCTCCATAACATCTAATATCATGCAGAGTTCTCTCATCTCCCTTTCCATAGCTCGATTTGGTACAGGTGGCTCCACACGTCTTCTAGGTAGCATGGTGCTGAAATTTTCTTTCACACAGAGCTTCAAAATAAACTTTTTTCTCTGATACCACTTGATGCAGCCCCCCCCTCTCTTCTCGGAGTTCTGTGACCTCCCAATCAAGGATATTCAAAACATTGAGCCAAGTTGTCACACACCCACTACGACAACCTAATTTTTTTTTTTGTCCTTTCCTTCGAGGGACATAATCCCCGAATTTATATGGGGCCTAGCACAACCCATCCCTTCCCTTATCCTCCTCCAAGTGACCACAACCTGGACTTAGCACAAGTGCCTTTCACAATTCATGAGTTGGGAGTCAAGGCTCTCAACTCTTTTTTCACCAAACACTGATATCCGAGATGCGATACGGGTATGGCTCCCTCCTCCCTAGCACCTCCTACATATAACCGTAGGCTAGGCTAAACACTAGCACTACTCGCAACTTGTGACTTCACTAGTTGGAGTGTTGATCCCTCGTGCTCCTCCTTTGTGAATCCCCGAGACACAAGAGGTCAACGTTACGTGGACTCTGCCAAGCGACGCATACACACCACCTGTCTCCTTCGCTGTACTCTGCTTACGAGCTGTGTCAGTGCTACCCGTCGCACGAGACCTCAGCTCTCGGTGTTTCGCGACCTTAGCGATCAAGGGGAAACTTCTTCATCCTGCAAAACCCTGAACCATGATAAGTCAACAATGGGTTGACTCTTTCTCAGGCGACATGTGTCCACAACCTGTCACCCACTCCCACCTTTCTCTGGGCGCATGTTGTTATGCCACCTGTCAACCAAGCGGTCCCCACCTAACGGGTGTGCCATGTGTTCGTACAATCCCTCGATGGTTGGCACTTCGTGACTTCTGCAGTCGAAAGGAGATTCTTTCAACCTTAGAACCCCCGATATGAGATACCATGCAGAGGTTCTGATCCAAGGGTTCTCCCGTGGCTTGGATCCAATGACCACGATCATGTCGCGATTTCACGAATCGTGAGTTCATGCAATCCTACCCTTGACCACTCCAAGTCTGGAGTCAGTGAAATGCTACTCTCCTGCCTATGCAAAGGCTAAGATCGACGGTCAATAGAGATCTGTCAGATCATTGGATCTACGACCCTGGATCCCATCGCTACTTGTGAAGGATGAAAGGGTTGAGGTGTTAATGCCTGTGCTCCTTCTCTAGATCCATCAGTCTTGACAGATCTAGGGTATTTCCAAAAGGATTCCAACCATTTGTCTACCAAATGATAGGGTATTCTCTTTCTATAATTGGACTCGCTATCCCTTTTGAGCTTGAATCATGAAATTCAACCTCTCAGAGATTCAAACTCCCACGACTCTGAGACCTTGGAGAGTTACTCTTTCTTGCATGAGGTTTCCAGACCCGGACTGCATGAACCTTCAAACGGTTCTTGGGCAATTGTCCCTGATCTTATTCAAGTCTCTGGGTAAAGGTTCGGTACGCTTCCAAGGTTTATGGGGTAATTCTCGGGGAAGAGTACTCTCGAGGATCCTTCCTAGAATATTACGAGAATCAAGCAAACAAGACGATTCTCGGTGGAGCGAACTCATGCCCCGGACTTAATCATTTGTATAGAAACCAACTATGGCATGTAAGCATACACATGCATCCATTATTTCCAGTCTAAAACATCAAGCAATCATTCCACACATAAATTATTATGGGCATATAAACATAAGCATGTATTCATGATATTCAATTCGAAATACAAGGTATAAAACACTTATATGATCCACCAGGCGTGATGCAACTACTGAGAGGGGTGCTCGTTTCCACCCAATCATAGCCTTAGTGACTCCAAATAGATTTACCACTAGGCACCCCCGAGCTAGACCGCGATGCTTTGAGATTCAGTCTCCTACTTCCATCTCAACAGAAGTCAAGGATGAAGGCTACTCTCATTCTCCTAATACAAAAAAATAATCCAGGATGAAGGTTACTCTCCTTCTCCTATGTTCAGAACTCCCTATGTTTTCCAAAGTTTCTCCAGTTCTCTTCCGCGATCCTCGTCGCACACGCTCTCTCCTCTACCCTTTACCACACCTCCTCTCTTTCATTTTCTCTACAAGATTGCATGTGGCACGAATTTCCCCATCCATGGTCAGTTCTGGGAGATTTTACGGATGGGCGGTTCACCCCCATCCACTCATTAACTCTTAAGGAGCCTCCCCACTGACCAATCTGACGGAAAATCCATTCCAAGGTCAGAGAGTTTCTTTGGTCTTTGAACAAGTTAAAACCAATATGGTATTGGCTCAGTGGAAGTTAACACAACCATTCCAGGTCTCTTCCACCAGATCTCATTATCCATCATGGCCTCTTTTAGTACATCTCTCTCCTAGCAGTCATGCAACACATATTCATAACATAATTTACATTCATCGACCTTTTATACAAAGGTCCGTCAAATCAAACATTCACATATTTGAGTTTTCCATAGTTCTTGGCCAATATAGTTATTTTTACAGACTGGGGGAAACAGGGTGTTACATAAGTCGTCTCTTTGGCCTCTAATAGGCCCTAGAATTAATTTACAAAGGCCCCTTGTTGCTACCCATGCAGGTTCAATTCACCCGCATGAAATTTTTCCTGGCTCCTCTGATAAATTTAAATGGCAAGTGCTAGCCCCTCTTATAGGCCCTTCTTCCTTATCACTAGGGGATATGACCTCTGTTTAGCCCCCTTTGCGACTTTTGTCTTTGGTGATTTTTGATGCAGCTGACTCCTTTTTCCCCGAAGTCTGGACTGGTGAAATCACCCGGACTAGATCTACGGCCCACGCTCCTCTGACAACCAACGACTGTGATCCACTTTGGGACTCCGACCTTCAGGAGTTACAAGTTTTCTAAACTCCTTTTTTCCCTGAATTTATTCATACCCGGAGCTACGGATTGAATGCCACGTGCTCAGCTCGATCGACAGTCAAGATTGTCCTTTGATTTCCCCTTAGGGAGACTTTCGGTCAATGCTCCTTTGACCTCTTTCTCCCGTAGTGTCAATCCTCTGGAGTGATAGATATTGCACCACATGTCCCTTTCTAGTAGATGGATTTGATGAACTCCGGTGCTCTGACCTTTGGGAGTTCTCATGCCTTCACACTTCAATTCCTCCGAAGTGACTTTTATCTAGAGAAAATCTCCACGCTCCACGTATTCCTCTATTCATCAATGAATCCTATTGATTTCGGCCTTCGGGACTTTAGACCTTCGTGAACTTACACTTCATTTTTGTCAAAGTGTCCTATCACCAAAGTGATGTATCTGGAACCAAGTGTCCAAGCAACAAACGTCTAGGATTTTCTTCTTACCTTTTGGAGCTTCGGACGAATTTTTCTCAACGACTCCACTTCCTCCTTTCTCTTTTCCCGAATCGCACGCTCCCAGAATCCATGATATGATGACACGTATCCTCCTTAGATTGACAACCACAATTTACTTTCCTACTTTGGGATTCAAGAGTTTTTCTCAATCCACATTGACTTTTCGTCGAAGTGCTTTCCCCTGGAGTAGGCGGATCTCCGTCGCGTACCCTTCTGGATCCAATAGTCCATATTTACTTCTCTTCTTCAGGACTTTGGTAGAAATTTCCTTTGCTCCACGCCAATCTCCCGAAGCATTTTATCCCAGACTCTCTGATTTATTGCCATGTATCTTCCTCGATACCGACAACTAGAAATTACTTCGCAGCTTTGGGACTTCGGCGATCCCACTCTTTGAACACCTCTAAAACTTTGAATACGTGAATTTTTAAAGGAATCTAAGGTTATCCTCCACGCAACTTCCCCAGATCTCGCAGTCTGGAAAGATCACGATTCCTTTGAATGGAACTCGCTCGTCGATTTGGAAATTTTCAGTGGGCTCCTCCCTACTGAAGAATCTTCATCTCTTTCTCTTCTGAGCTTTTTCTTCCCCAAACTTTGAACTTCTCATAATGTTTCTTCGACACTTAGCCAAATATTGACCCTGTGCACACCTTGCAAATAGGTTTATTTTCAACTTGACTCTGTTTTGGGTGACTATGCACTCCTCGCAACAACTCTTTACACGACTTAATTGTTCCTCTTGAAAAATACAACATTAAGTCTGTTTCTGCCTACGCACACCTTGCGAGGTCCTTTGCACTTCCATGCAAACAAAGCTTCAAGTTATCTCTCCTGAACTTCTGAGTCAAAACAGACTCTCTCAATGCACACCTTGTGGACACTTTGCACTCCTTTCAAATACAATCTTCATGTTATCTCTTCTGAGCTTCTAAGTCGAACTAGACTCTATCAACGCACATCTTGCGGACACTAAGCACTCCTTACACGGGCTCGAAGAAGAGAAAAAATTGAAACTTATCTAATCCTCACATGTTCATATATTCAAACATGAAATGCATTCATAACATAAGAACAAGTAATAACATAGAATTTCAATTAAACATAAATCCTACCATTCATTCATTCAGATAAACACTGTAACAACAACACCAAAAATTTGGATCAACGATTCTTTGTTATATTCATTCAAAATGAAATGTGCATGGGCTCATACAACTCTAATAAGCTTCAAAAATAACAACTTCAAAATAACTTTCAGTAGCCTCTTCTAGGCAATAATAAATATAGTTACACAAAAAGACTCCTAGAGCGCTTTTTCTCCGACTAACTTAGTGTTATCCTATCAAATTAAAAGCTTCAACTACTACAGTTTATTACAATAAATGATCAGTACAGATAGATAAGAGTGAATGCTTCAGATCTATACTGCAATTAACTACATTAAAGAAAATTGCAATCCCCATCGATCTCATGCAATGGTTCAAATCCTAAACATTTAAGATCTTCTTTAATTACAATCTTTCCAATATACTTTGTGACATGCCATCTTTAAAATTCAAAAGCACTTCAAAATGCATGCTAGGGCGTTGAGTTGTCCTCCACTTGTACTTTGATGATGATGCTCCTGCATCATAGAACATGTGGTTGGCTCTGTGCATAGACTAGAAAGAAACACATGTCTGAAACCATAATAGCTTGCCACCTATTCTGCCACATGCATGGAAACCAGAATAGAAGGTCGACATTGCTCAATGACCAACTAGTGAACCAGAGTTTAATGATAGAAAAAACAATTGTAGCTAAGACCAAAAAATTAACAGTAAAAAAACTATACATGAGGCGAACCCGAGGGCCCTTCCTGGTGAACTATGAAGGTGTATGGTTGGTAGCATGTCAAGAAATGTCTTTTCACATGATTTCTTGACAAGGAATCAGACAAATTATCCAAGTTCTTGCTGAGGATGCTCTAGTTGTGCAGCTTCTCGGCCAAGCCCCTCTTAATCTAAAAAATGAGGGCCAAATGATCCTCCATGAGCCTACATGAGTTGGGTGGGTCGTAGTTGTCGAGAGTCGGTTCCATTGGCACTTTTTTGGGTAATTCCCTACTGGGTGGGTCATGGTTGTCCTCCTCATTCCATAATTTGCCCCATTTGATCTGTGGGTCTTCCACGCTGGGGTCGATGGAATTTTTGCAGCAATCCAACATCAGAGGAGGAAATTCCTATTCTACCAAATAACCTGTCATGACCAGCTCCCATGAATTCAATGGGATTTTGATGCTTTTTTGTGTCATTTGTTCACTGACGGTATCCTGCAAGTTATGAGGAATCTCATCCCAGTGAGGAGGAATCTCCACCTCCAGTGTGCATCCTCCATAGGTTGGCACTAAAATAGGCGAGTAAAGCTCTTCTTGGGCATCAATGCCCTAGTTTTGATAAGAGTGTGGAAATGGGGCTGAGATGCTTCCTGGAATCAGAGAGAGAGAAGTAGGTACACTACACCCTTGCCTACCTACTTGACTGTAATAGGTCGTCCCACGCTTGGATTTGCCTCTCTCATGAGGCATGGTGAAGATGAGCTCGTGGAGGGAAGAATTCACACTGGAAAGGACATAAATGCTTGGGATGGAATAAAGGAAAATTACAGAGGCCTAGGAAACCCAAATCTTAATAGCCAGGGGAGAATGAGAGACTAAGGACAAAATCCAGAGACAAGGACAACATCGGGGAAATACCTGCATGATGATGAGTGAGATGACGGCTAAGGAAGCCATGAATGCTAGAGTGTTACAGGCAAGATGAATCGCACCAGTACTAGTGGGCCAAACTTGAAGCACCATTAGAGTTGTTGAACTATCCCCACGCACTAGGCTCTAGATGGAGTAATGCTAAGCATTTCGAGTGATCCGAGAAGGATGTTGGCGGGGAAGGGCTTTAATTACCCTTCTTACCAATACACTATGTAACATAAAATCTCCAGGTGTCACCCCATCCGGGCGAGGAAGGGCTTTAATTGCCCTTCTTACCAATACATTATGTAACATACAATCTCCAGGTGTCACCCCATCCGGGAGATTTATACAATGTACTTATTTCATATATAATCATAAAATATATAATAATCAAAATAAAAAATTACATTATTTTATAATACTCTAAAAATCGTTTTTATTCGAATCAAATTAAAATTTATAAAAATTAATTTTCAATTAAATTAAAATAATAAATTAAAATAAGAGAACACAAAGATATTGAAAAAAATATCTTCATTAATAATAATTATTAACATTTGCAAAAATCATCTTGACTCTTCTATTAAAAAAATTCAAAAAAACATGTTTTATATTATAAAAATATGAAAAAAATACAATAAAATTTTTAAAAATTACATTACCTCATAAAATAATTTTCAATTAAATCAAAATCATAAAAACATAAACACGAAAAGAAAAAAACACATTGTCTTATTATAAGCTACCCCTAACTACTTTTCAATCAATTACACATTAAAATAAATTTAGATTAAATCAAAGTGATAAAAACATAAGCACAAAAAGTAAAATTACATTGTCTTATTATAATCTATCCCTAACTACTTTTCAATCATTTCAAAATAAAATAATATAGGAAGGAAAAAATATCACCTAACACTCTAGAACAATCATGTTTCAATATTTATGTATACATTTTTTTTTTTCACATATAATATTAATCAAAATAAAAAGTATAAAAAATACCTTAAGAGATTATTCCAAATGTATTAT
>SNQJ01S0059696.1:38378-63258 GCA_010110895.2 Picea sitchensis | reverse complement strand
AAATAACTTTCAGTAGCCTCTTCTAGGCAATAATAAATATAGTTACACAAAAAGACTCCTAGAGCGCTTTTTCTCCGACTAACTTAGTGTTATCCTATCAAATTAAAAGCTTCAACTACTACAGTTTATTACAATAAATGATCGGTACAGATAAATAAGAGCAAATGCTTTAGATCTGTACTGCAATTAACTAAATTAAAGAAAATTACAATCCCCATCGATCTCATGCAATGGTTCAAATCCTAAACATTTAAGATCTTCTTTAATTACAATCTTTCCAATATACTTCGTGACATGCCATCTTTAAAATTCAAAAGAACTTCAAAATGCATGCCAGGGAATTGAGTTGTCCTCCACTTGCACTTTGATGATGATGCTCCTGCATCATAGAACATAAATCAAAATCATAAAAACATAAACACGAAAAGAAAAATTACATTGTCTTATTATAAGCTACCCCTAACTACTTTTCAATCAATTACACATTAAAATAAATTTAGATTAAATCAAAGTGATAAAAACATAAGCACAAAAAGGAAAATTACATTGTCTTATTATAATCTATCCCTAACTACTTTTCAATCATTTCAAAATAAAATAATATAGGAAGAAAAAAATATCACCTAACACTTTATAACAATCATGTTTCAATATTTATGTGTAAATTAATTTTTTTTCACATATAATATTAATCAAAATAAAAAGTACCTTAAGAGATTATTCCAAATGTATTATATTTTTATAAATATATATATTTTCTTATTTAAATAAAAAAATTAACAATCACATATATCAAAATATTATTTTTTTAATACATTTTATTTTATTTAAAAATAAAATTAATTTATAATATATTAAAAATAAAATTAATAAAAATAATAATTTGAAAAAGTTTATATATATAGATATAGATATACTTACTATGACAATCATATGTGAGTCAAGTCATAATATCATAGATATAAATAAACTAACCTTATCACATAACAATTCATCACAATCACTTTTCAATCAAATCAAATTAAAATCAGAGAATAAGTACCTTCGCTCATAATAGTATGAAAGAATGGAAAAAAATGCCTCGCTCATAATAGTATGAAAAAATTACTATATGATAGTCACCTTTCAATCAATTCGAAATTAGAGAACATATAGAGAAATTCGTATTTCGAAATTAGTGAAAAAAAAATCAACTTAACTCATCATAACTTGGACTATTTTTAAAATAGGAAATATAAACCAATAATTCAATAATATGTGGGAGTCACCACAATGATTAAATATATTATAGATATATAGATGAAAATTATTAAATATATTATAGATATATAGATGAGAAATGGATCAGTTAAAAATATATTAAAAAAAAATAAAGAATTTTTAATTAAATTCAAATTTTATGGAAAAAAAATTGAGAAAGTTTTATGAGAAAATGTTAAAAATATATATATATATATATATATATATATATATATATAAATAAATAAAAATTACCTTATTTTATATAGTTTGAATGAACTTAATGGTTAAGAATTTGTGCTTGCTCTTAATAGGTCACAAGTTCAAATCCAAAAGGGGTAGGGTATGTATACTTTTGTAGACTTTGATAGGGTCTTATTATTTTTCAATCAAATCAGATTTAAAAAATTAAAAATCACTATTTACATGTAAAATATTTTATGACCTCAATTCATAATATTTAAGGAAAATCAAATTTCAATCAAATTAAAATTAAAATTACATTTAAAAAAAAACTTTCAAATTATCCCGTAAATTATCAATTAGGATAATCACCTTTCAATCAATTCAAAACTAATGATAATCACCTTTCGATCAATTTAAAGTTAAAGGACAGAGAAAAAATACATCAGCTTAACTTATAAAATCCATGAAAAATCCCCTTAACTAATAAAATCCATGAAAAATCCCTTTAACTAATAATACTCTAAAATAGTAACCCCTCGATCAAATTCAAAGAAACATATGGAGAACAAGTGATAAAACTTTTGAGCACTCTTAAAAACAAAGAAACATATGGAGAACAAGTGTTAAAACTTTTGAGCACTCTTAAAAACATGTGCCAAAAACAGGAAAGAGAGATAGCTATTTTAGAAATAGAAAATAAAAATCTATAATTTAATATTAATTTCTGTAGAGTAGGGTTATTTTAGATTTGGAGAAAATCAAAATTAGACATGTGCCAAAAACAGGAAAGAGAGATAGCTATTTTAGAAATAGAAAATAAAAATCTATAATTTAATATTAATTTGTGTAGAGTAGGGTTATTTTACATTTGGAGAAAATCAAGATTGGAGTTTATATGAGGGTTGTGTCACACTACAAAAAAACATTTTTTTTTTTTTTTTTAAAGAATGAAGCTCCTTCCAAGTTCCTTTCAACCCAACTCCTTCATCCAATTAAAATGAATCCTAAATCACAAAGATTGTGGCATGGCTAATCAAGGAACTCTTAAATTTGATTGTAGTTTAAAAGGATATGGGTGGAGGAATGAAAAAGCATTGATCCCACTCTAGTCCCATCATCATGGCTCTCATTGCATGTAAAGGAGGGGCACCAAGAGTTATGTTATCCTCTGAAATCAAATAAAGAGGTATCTCATTAAGATATATACCATGCATAATAGACTCTCCAATTATTTATCATCTCATACTTTTTGCTAATGCTAAGTTGGAAACATTATATATTACTATGCAGTAACAATATTTTCCTCATTCTCAAAGCTCTTATAGGCTTTTTCCTTTGATATAGAAATTCAATTTCTCATGAATATGTATCATCCTAATTCAATTCTTCCCCTCATCATTTTCATTTGGAATGTCCTCGATATTTTGGTCCTTTCTTTTCCTTGTTAATTTTCACATACAATTCTATGTGACTAACTTTCAAATATGGAAATTGTTTCCTAGTGAGGTAACAATAAAACCCTAGTTGTTATCACTTAACAATTTTACACTGAAAATTATTGACTGAAATTATCTGCAACGGAAACAAAATGTATCAGAGATGAATCATCAACACAACTGAGACACAAATTTATGTTTTTTAACCTTTATCAAATTCCAAAAAAATAAGGGAAAAACCATCCCTCCCGGTGAACACACTTTTTCCAAATATGGGGACAACCTTGTCCTCCTCCAAACATAAAAAAAATCAGCAAAATCCAAACTTAGCAAAATACCCAAAACAATTCCAATCTACAGATATGTTGTGGCTACCGAACTGCCAACTTTCTACAGTTGTCGAATCATTGCATCTACCAAAATTGTCACTTTCAGTAGCTACCAAAACCTATGGCTACAAAACCATCCGCAGTTACCGAAACTGCCATTTTCTATAGCTATCGAAACATGCAGCTACTGAACCACTCGCGGCTATCAAAACTGGCACTTTCTTGACCTACCGAAACATGTGGCTACATAAATTTCACGCCTACAAAATCACCTCGTTGAAATCACCATGCCTCCTAGCATAAGTATTTACTCACTTATGCTAACTCCATGATGTCTCCACACTTATGAAATATCACAATGACCTCTCTCCTATATATAAAAGTCTTAATGGTAATCATAGAATTCCCTCCACAAGTCAACATCAAATTAGTCTTTCTTGCGAGTGTGAAGCCCCAACACAAACCCACAAATCTCATCACCAAACCCATCAAACCCCAGCTTCATTCCAATCATGGTTTTATCCAAATGAAGAGTGTAACTTGGTTCTCATGACAATTCCCAAATTCCCAACACCTAGGGTCATGATACAATACCTGCACAAAGCTACAAAAATCAGCACTCCCTCTTAGTGAGAAAGGTATTCTCACCACAATCCACAATCGCCTGGAAATTTATTTTACTCCCACCCTAGGAGTAGATTTTCCTCTTGCACTAGATCTAACACAAATTCACTCTAATCCTCTTTACTGGATGCTCCCTCTATCACTGAAGTAAATCCTTCTATCCAATTACCTGATTGGCTACATCCTCAGTCACTGAAGAAAACCATGTTATCCAATATGCCTCACTGGATGCTCCCTTTGTGACTGAAATAAATCCTACTCCCTAGTATTCCTAATTATATTCCCCCTTTGTCACTGTAGAAAAGCCTATTGAAATAAATGGATCATCCATGGAGGTCTCACATACCCTAGAGACCTCCTTCCTCTTGTTAGAAAAACATGATCATGGAGAAACAAAATAAAACAAATGTGGAAATAAAACACGGAAGATACACAATACAATAGAGACATTGATATACATGGTTCACCTGGTGTGGGCTACGTCCACCAGAGAAATTTCAAGGTCCTTCATTTTTATGATCGAGCAAAATGAAGGGATACAACCTACAACACACCTACTATAACTTGTTCTTCTTTCTCGCAATCTCTTCTCCCAAGATACAATATTTGTAATGAGGCATAGTCGTAATACATTTCCCTCATAAAAGAGGGTTTCCTTCTAGGCAAAAAAACCCTAACATAACTTCTACCGTCGGATCTGTGACCTTATAATGAACGGTCTAGATTTACTATGAAATTGCAATATACATTTACAAGGAAATTTTTCCTACGGGGGCCCGCTTGCCCCCTGTGCAACCCCCCCACATCGAGGGGTGTATAGTATTCAAGGGTGTACAGTATTCATGGGGTATAAACATGGATGAAAACAAAGACCTATGAAATAGGAAGATAATCAAGCTCCACAACCAACAATCTCCCACTTATAGATTGATCACAACAAATCCATTGTTTTTGTACCTGCTAGACTATACTCCACCTTGGACCTTGCAAATTTCTCAGCTTAACCTTCATGATTGAATACCAACTGAAACTGAGCAAGAACTCAATTTGTCCCTTGTTACTCCCCTTGTTAACATGTATGTAGGATTCTGGCTAGTGTGTATCTTTTCCAACTTCAAATTTTAATCTTCCAAGACAGATCGTATGAAATGGTACTTGAGAGTATATGCTTAGTCTTCGAATGGAAGGTTGAGTTCTTTGTAAGATAAATGGCACTATCTTTGTCATAGTAAAACCTGTTATTCTCTTTCTTATTTCCCAATTCTTCCATAAACCTTTGTAACCAAATCATTTCTTTACTAGCCTCTTTAGCAACAACATACTCTGCTTCTATTGTTCAAAGTGAAACAACCTTTTGCAGTTTTGAAATCCAACTTACTATTGTTCCACCTACAACAAAAACATTCGCTTTGGTGCTCCTCCTTCTATATTTATCACCGACCATATCTAAATCAATATATCCTTGTAGAATAGTGTCTGAACCTCCAAAACATAATATATGAGTAGCAGTACCTTTCAAATACCTGAGAATCCACTTTACAGCCTCCCAATGTTCTTTACCTAGATTTTTCATATACCTACTCACAACTCCCACTGCAAGTGCAATATATCGTCTTGTGCAAACCATCGCATACATCAAGCTGCCAAGTGTTGATGAATAAGAGACCCTTGACATGTATTTTATCTCCTCCGGTGTCTTGGGACACATTTCTTTGGTTAATTTGAAATGGTTGGCCAAAGGTGTACTAACTAGTTTTTCATTCTGCATTCTAAACCTCTTCATCACCTTCTCTATGTACTAACCTTGAGACAATGTCAATTTGCGATTTTTCATGTCTCTTGTTATTCTCATACTAACGATTTTCTTTGCAGCACCCAAATCCTTCATCACAAATGAATTATCTAATTTATTCTTGAGCACAGTTATATCCTGCATATTAGACCCTACAACAACCATGTCATATACATACAATAGAAAGATAATATAGCTTCCATTTTCTATCCTTTTAAAATAAACACAGTGATCATAATGCCATCTATTATAACCTTGTTTTGTCATAAACCTTTCAAACTTCAAATACCATTGCCTTGGATATTACTTTAGGCCATACAAGATATTCTTCAACTTGCATACCAAATTTTCCTTCCCTTTGACCTCATACCCCTGTGGTTGCTTCATATAAATCTCTTCCTCCAAATCCCCATGGAGAAAAGTTGTTTTTACATCTAATTGTTCAATATGTAAATCTTATATTGCCACAAGACTTTAAATAGTCCCAATTGAAGTCATTCTAACAACAGGAGAAAATATTTCATCAATTTCTACACCTTTATTTTGCGAAAACCCCTTTACAATGAAGGAGAGTATCAGTCAAGGGGTCTGCTTAACTTGGTAGATCTTGTAACAACACTTGTAGGATTTTGAGGTACCTATTTCTCCTGCTGTTGTACATTTTGATTTTCTGGTACCTTTGGAATTTCTTTTTCAATGATCTCATCAAGCACTGTGTATTCTAGTTTTTGTTTTTCTTGTTTCTTTCCCTGCAATTGATCTTTTTACATGACCTTCTCATTGAATACAACATCTCTACTCATAATGATTTTGTGATTTTCATAATCCCATAAGTGATAACCAGAATCATTGACATCATATCTAATAAAGGTACACTTCTTGTATTTTTCCTCAAGCTTTGTTCTATTTTCTTTATCAATATGGATAAATGCTTCACAACCGAAAGTATTCAAAAATGAATAATTTACCTTTTTATCTATCCATACCTCCTATGGAATTATTCCATCCTAATAGCTTGAATGGCCTTTATTTATTAAGTAAAAAACAATATCTACAACATCTTCTAAGAACTGTAAGGGAAAACCAACATGCAATCTCATACTCCTTGCATGTTCCATGATTTTCATGTTCATCCTTTCTCACACACCATTTTCTTGTGGTGTTCCTGGAACTGTTTTCTCTCTATGAATCCCATGGTATGAACAATAATCATCAAAATCCTTTCTACAATATTCACCTCTATTTTTTGATCTGAGAGACTTCAACCTTTTTCCTACCAAACTTTTCCATTTTTTAAAAGTATCAGAAACATCATATTTTTGTCGAATGCAATAAACCCAAGTTTTTCTAGTTGCATCATCAATAAACGTAACATAATAACAAGAGCCACTAAGAGATGATACCTGAGTTGGTCCCCATACATTTGTATGCACAAGATCTAAACTTCCACTCTTCTTTTCTTTTTCGACTCTGAGAAATATGACTCTCTTATGTTTTCCATAAACACAATGCTCACGGAAATCCAAATCAATTTGTTTAAGATTTGGAAAAAACAAAATTGTAAAGTATATGCATCCCCTTCTCACTCATGTTTCCAAGCCTATGATACCATGGTTCTTTATCCACTCATGTAGAAGCTAAAGATATAGAAGAGTCAGTATTACCAGTAAATAAATACAATGTACCTACCTTCTCTCCTTTTACTATCACCCGTGATCCTTTGGTTACCTTCCACAGCTTATCTGTAAATATGGATATACAACCTTCACTTTCCAACTACCCTGTTGAAATTATTATTTTCCCTATATATGGAACATGTATTACCTATTTCAACAACCATTTGTTTCCATTCATTTGTTTTATTTGTACCTTTCTCATTTCAACAATTTTGCATGGTGCATCATCACCCAAATGAACCTGTCCAAAATCACCTTGAACATAATCTAGAAAATGTTTCCTATGGGGTGTGGCATGAAATGAAGCCCCTGAATCTACTACCCAAGAATCATAAATATTATCTACAGAAAGAATCAAAACATCTTGTAACACATCACCTGTTACATTTGCTTCTTGATTTTGCTCCTGCTATCCATCTCTTTGTTTCTTTAGAGCTCTGAAGTCTTTCTTTAGATGTCCTTTCTTCCTACAATTCCAACACTCTATCTTTCCCAATATGGATTTGGATCTATCCCTCCTAGAATTCTCATGGTTCCCTGGGCCCTTTCCTCTATCCTTTTGTCTTCCCCTTTTCTCCATGTTTAATGCATTACCTTATGTTTCACCTATGTTTTTCCATTACATTTCCTCGCTAAGGATAAAACCAACAACATCATCAAATTTTGAAGTGTTTGAACTAGAAACAGAGTTACTTAAAACCATGACCAAGCTGTTCCATCTTTCTGGCAATGAGAACAATATTAGAAGAGCCCCAACCTCATCATGAAAGTCCACTTTTACATAACTTAGTTGATTAATAACCGTATTAAATTCATTAAATGATATGCAACAAAACCACCTTTTGACATATTCATATTAAATAATCTCTTCGTTAGAAATAGCTTATTGGACATCGATGTTTTTTCATACAGTTTAGACAATGCCTCCATCAACTCCTTCATTGTATTTTCTTTCAAAATATTGAAAGCCACCAACGTTGCTAGGCTCAACCGTATCGTTCCTAGTGCCTTTCTGTCAAGAACCTCTAATTTTTCATCTTTCATGGTCGTTGGTTTCTTTTTTATTCCACCCAATGGTAGGAATAGATCCTTCTAATATAAATAATCTTCCATCTGCATCTTCCATAACTGGTAGTTTTGGCCATTAAATTTCTTGACCCTAAACTTTCCATCTTCCGCCATTGCTCCCACTCGAACTAGGAAACCTCTTTTCTTGTGAGTTACCTTTCGCTCTGATACCAGTTGTTAGAAAAAAAATATCGTGGAGAAATAAAATTAAACAAGTGTGTAAATAAAACACAGAAGATAGATAATACAATAGAGACACATATATACGTGGTTCACCCAGTGTGGGCTACATCCACTAGAATTTTTTTTAGGTCCTTCCTTTTTATTATCCAGAAAAATGAAGGGATACAACCTACAACACACCCGTTCTAACTTCTTCTTCTTTCTCTCACAATCTCCTCTCTCATAATACAATATTCGCAATGATGCATAGCCGCAATACATTTCTCTCACAAAATAAGGTTTCCTTCTAGGGAAAAAAAATCTAACATAAATTCTATCGTCGGATCTGTAACCTTATAATGAGCGGTCCAAATTTACTATGAAATTACAATATACATTTACAAGGTAATTTTTACTTCGGGGGCCCGCTTGCCCCTAGACCCCACAGGGGGGGCAAGTCCCCCATACAAACCCCGTGTGGAGGGGTGTACAGTCTTCATGGGGTATAAACATGGCTGAAAACAAAGACCTATGAAATAGGAAGATAATCAAGCTCCACAACCAACACCTCTGAACCTCTTGTCTAGCCTTCTCTACCCATGAAACTTGTCTGAAAGTATTGGAATATGCCCCTCTCCCATATGGAACTGAAGGTAGGCTCACCTCTAAATGGTTGACTCTCCCTCTGATCCTCTTAACTCCTTCTAAATCCTAACTCCCTCTGATTCCACTGTCTCCCTCTGAAATTTGACTTCCTTTGATTCTGCACAACCTCCATAGCTACTTTTTCTTTTTCCAATGTCCTTTGCACAGTCCTAGGAGAATGCTCCTCCCCAATGGATCATGAGGGTTGAATCCCTCTGAACTCTAGATCCCTCTAAGCCTGTACCACTAGTGGGGCCACCTGTCTCACCACTGGTGGAGCTACCTTCTCCTTCTCATATGTCTCTCTTCTCCTGTTGGTCACAACATGCATAGGCTATCCCCTCATCCTATATAGGTTTCGCTCTCTAACTCCAAGAACCATAACTAATATGAAGCTAGATCATATAGGCATAAACAATAGTTATCCATCCCAGAACAACACTACATAGCCATACACGTCAATCGTTGAGGCTAGGAACATACTCTTGTCACCCATATAATGTTTACCACTCACAACACATCCTCTAACTCCATCCAGAATAACATTTCTCCATATCCTTGTACTACATGTCTGGTCCTCATACCAAGATCCTCGTACATACCCAAGTTAGACAATGTGAAGTTCATGAACAAATCATGTTCCCCTATCATGTGTTGGTGGTTCCCACTATATGAGAATGAAGCAATCCTCCAAGGAAAGCATCCTTCTTACCCAATTCATGACCATCAAATGAACTTATTCCTAATTCCATCATCAAATTCATCCGTGGAATCTAACCAAGTCTCCTCCTAGATACAATTAGTCCATAGACTATCAAACCCTAGAAACATCTCTCATGCACAGATCCCCTCCACAAAATGTTTCCAAAGACCTGGTAAGGCACATCAAGATATCATCCAAGTCACAAAAATATATGTGTTTGCACATGCTACAACTTATTTTGTGTCCTCTCTTTAAAATATTCTTGAGTTGTGGTTGGACACTCATTCTATTCCACTCTAGACCATCACAACTCATATATGAAAATGTCCTCATCATACCAGGTCAAATGTATCATACATTGTCATACCTCGACAATGTGCAACTCTCTAGCACAATGAATACTCTATCTCATCAACCTACCATCCACACGAAAATATCTCATACATGCCAAAGAACATGAGTTTCACCCATCACAAATCACCATGACAAGTCATCAGAACTCCATCCTTGGATTTGGAAACCTGCCACACAACATACTGTTGTGAATCGAGCTCCCCGTCAATCCACCAAAAATCCCAACTTTCCACACCATGAGGCTGCAATAGTCCATACCTCTTCGTTTGAACGATCTGCTCCATGTCTCAAACTAGATACCATCTAACGTAATTCCACCTGCAAAAATATTGTAGCTCCCTCTCAGAGATAACTCTTGTGACATGTTTGAATAGAAACAAAATATTCAAACACTTGTAGCAGTGATGTATCTCAAGAACAATCCCTTTCTCTTCAAATCCCAAGCTCTTGTACCATGTCAATTTTCACATGCAACTCTATGTGACTAATTTTTTAGATCTGAAAATTTCTTCCTAGTGAGATAAAAGTAAAACTCTAGCTATTATCATTGAAGAATTTTACATTGAAAATTATTGACCGTAAAACTCTAGCTATTATCATTGAAGAATTTTACATTGAAAATTATTGACCGAAATTATATGCAGGGGAAATACAAAAAATCAAAGATGAATCATCAACACAATTGAGACACACATTTATGTTTTGTAACCTTTATCAAAATCAGAAAATATGAGGGCCAAATCATCGCTCCCGGTCAACACAATTTCACCAAATCTGGGGACAACATTTTCCTCCTCAAAACATAAAAAATCAACAAAATCCAAACCCACCAAAATACCCAGAATAATTGTGATCTGCAGATTTGTTGCGGTTACCGAACTACCAAATTTCTCCATCTCCTAGATCACTTGAGGCGATTAAAACTACCACTTTCTATAGCTACCAAAACCTGCAGCTAAAAAAAAATCCGTAGCTACCGAAACTACCACTTTCTGTAGCTACTAAAACTTGCATCTATAGAACCACTCGTGGCTACCGAAACTGCCACATTTTGTAGCTATTGAAACCTATGGCTGCAAAATTGTCGCAACTATAAAATCACCTCACTGAAATCACCATGCTTCCTAGCATAAGTGTTTACTCACTTATGCTAATTCCATGATGTATCTACACACTTATGAAACGTCGCAATGACCTCTCTCCTTTAAATACAAGTGTTAAGGGCCACATTAGGAAAATTGTGAGGTCAAAAAAGGGCCTCAAAACAAAAAATGTACCACCAAAATCAAATTTATATACAGCTTGAGTGGGCATAATAGTTAAGAACGTGTTCTTCCTTCTAAAAGGTCACAAGTTCAAATCCAAAAGGGGGTATGGTATGTATACCTCTGTAGACTTTACCAATCAAATCGATTGACGAAAAAAATCTCATACACCAATTTAATGTCTAACTTAACTGTGACCTTAAAAATAAATTATTATAATCTTACACATATATATACTTAAAATAATTTCATATTACATTGAATATTCATATATATTAAGTTGAATTATTTACATTATATTATGTTTTATACATAATATATTATACATTATATATGTTATATATGGTGGTGGAGAAAATATTAAATAAAATGCAATACATTATACGTTATATATTAAGTTGAATTATTTACATTATATTATGTTTTATACATAATATGTTATATATTATATATGGTGGTGGAGAAAATATTAAATAAAATGCAATACATTATACGTTGGTTTGGTTCATGTATATTATATATAATATAAATTTATTATATGTGATACATTATATTACATATTGGCTTCTATATATTATGTTATATATAGGATATTATATAATATGTTATATATTATATTATATATTTCACATTATATTATATTATATGTGATACATTATATTACATAGTGTGTATAATATCTTGTGTATAATATCTTATATTATGTGATACACATTATATATATAGTGTATAATTCTTGTGTATAATATCTTATATATAATATCTTATATTAAGAACATGATTATATATATATATATATATATATATATATAAAATCATGTTTCTTAATTATATTTTATTATATGAATTAAGTTGTTTAGATTTTAATTAACAATATATTATATAATTAAAAAGTCATGAATTTATATTTATATTTTATTTTAAGTTATTTAAGGATAAAGTATAAATATATTAGTTTTTTAACGACAATTACATTTTTTGAAAATTTCATTTTATTTATAGTCACACCTTTTATTTTTAGTCATATCAATATATTGTTTTTATTAATTTTATTTTTAGACAACTTTTTCATTTAACTGAATCATAGTTACATTGATTTTAGTGAAAAACGTGAGTTCTAAATAAACCTCCTCCGCAAAATGGCTAACTTATAATATTGTATTATATCTCTTAGGAGAGCCCTTTTAGTCCTCAAAATTCCCCTAATGTCGTAGAAGCCCCTCCAAAAATTAACATCAAATTAGGATTTCTTATGGGTGAGAAGCACAACACAAACCCACAAATCCCATTACCGAACCCATGAAGCTCCAGATTCGTTCCAATGTCATTTTTCTCCAAAACAAAGAGTGTAATGTGGTGCCCATGATGATTCCCACATGACCAACACTTAGGGTCATGTGAGAATACCTACTCGAAGCTACAAAAATCAACACTCCTCCTTTCCCACATTGGGTGATCCTTTGAATTTCATGTGTTGTCTCTACCACAATACAATAGTTGGAGATGCAAGGTATTTAACCTACTTAGCCTCCATATTCAAGCCATGTTAGTACAAAAATGACTTAGCGTATTTTGATACCATTTAGAAATGACATACATGCAACATGCCTAATAACTCATGCAACCAACAACATAATAAATACCATGAATACATAGAAACCTGACAACCATAAAAAAATTCAAATTAACATTTACACAATGAAATACTTGTTGGCGCGCAGTTGGAAGACCTAGGGTTCAACATGAATTCACCAAGAAAACCCTCAGGTAATAACCCTTTCGGCATCACCCGCAAGAAGATGAAGTCTCGCCCAAGGTATATATGGGAACTGCGGGAACCATGTTTCTGCAGTGGTGAAGGGATGGGAGGAAGTTATCATAACCATTATACTTAACATTAGTTCATTATACCTTATATCATGTACACAAAAACACAATAACATGTAACATATTCATAATAACAAACATATATCATATGTGGACAATAAACATAACAACAACCACAACATGACACAGAGACACCATATGTAACGTGGTTCACCCAAGATGGGATACATCCACAATGAGCAGATTCTTATTATATTATTCAAAATCATCTCTTACAAAATATGCACATTGTTCTCATACATCATGCCTTGGTTTTTCTACAATCTCTCTCTCTCTATCTATGGCACTCTTCAATCTTAGATCCTCACATACATTGCATGCTTCCACTCTCTTACATTTCATTACGTACTAAGCTACCCATCTGTCCCAAAACCGTTACATTTTAATACAATTACAATAGGGCTTATCCCTTGTCAATGGACCCAAAATTCCTAATGAATTCAACAATCTTCCAACCATTGTGTACATTGGTCTCTAAGGTGTTCCAACTGTCTTTCCTTCTTTTACGCACCCTGCTTAATTATCAAAATTGCTCCCAAAATCTTGTCCCAAAAGGCCCCCAAAGCTCACTTGTGGCTCATCTCGAACCACTCAGAGCTTTTTTTGCACTCCCTTCCAGGATGCAACAAAATTCTCAAGAGTTTCCTTTGTGATTGTGACCTTCTCCTTTGATTGTGCCTCTTTCTCCAATATCTTCTTTGTTGTTTGCGCGGTAATTGGTGTCTTCAGTTTCTCTGTGTTGTCGTACACTACTTGATTCACTATGACTTGTGTTATAGGTTCTTTTGTCACTTGACATGCCTCCTCATGTAATGGCTTAAGCTTCTCTATGAGATTATGTTGTTCAACTCTTATTTGGTTGATCTCGAGGTACAACTTCTACATGTTCTCAACTATGGTAGTCATTCATTCTGTCGGTGTCAGAGTGCTCATTATTTCTTTGAATTTATGCACCTTCTCCTATGTAGTTTGTAACCTCTATTCTAATTCTTTTATCTCTGCATTCTCCAACAATTGAGTCCACACTTGTGTACTCTCTTCATACAACTTTTTTCATTCCTCATCCAAGATCCTAATTCTCTCTATGATCATCATAGTTTTTTTTTCTCATTTCTCCTTTTCCTATAGTGGGGTACCTGGAATCCTATGAGCTTCTAGATCTACTATCTTTGTGCAAAGTACCTGAATGGATTCACTTATGTTTGTTACTTCCTCTTCCACAGGAGTATTTACTTCGATTAGTATTTCTGGGAAGTTGTTCTATATCTCTTATACTTCCTATTCCAGGTTGTTTGTCTTCTGCACGATCTCGTTGTTTGGTTAAGTATTTATTTTTAAAATACCCTTTAAATTCTCTCCAATTAACCTTCTTCCCATCAATGTGTTGTTCTTGCACAAACTGGTCCCACCACATTTATACTTTTCCTTTGAGTTGGTAAATGGAAATTCTCCCTTCTACCTGTGAAGAGTAATTATGCAAACTAAAAATACTTCCTCATGCCTAGTAGCGGGGGATCATTGATTTGATTTACTTTGAAACAACCGAAAATGAATCTCGTTCATTGGTTTAATCCTTTTTCCAAATGGAAAAAAATGAATCTTGGATGTTGATTTCTCGTACCTTAGCAACCTCTGAAATCCTTATAAAATTTTAAATTTATCAAAATGAATTTAGTTCATCGATCTCGAGATCGAACATGATATCGATCGTCGATTCTTCAAACTCTTCACAACTCCTTCAACCTCCATTAAAATAAAAAAATTGACCTTGCATGTCGAGTCAAACTCTATAATTTAGTTGATTAAATTCATTAAACATATATCATAGATATGAGGCAATTATATCTCAAATGTTTCTCACGAATTTAGGGATTTCTTTTTGGTTATCACCATTTTTCCCCAAATTCGTCAGAGATAGAAATCTATGACAACGAATTTACCCAAATTCGAACTAGTTCTTAGCCCATACAGGTCCAATGTTGAACTAGAAGCTCTGATGCAACTCTATAATGTACCTAGCCCCTAGTTGGGTCACAACACTAACTAAAATGACTGAAACAAAATTTTTGATACCAATTCTAAATGTAAAAAATAACATACACACCATGACATTCAATCTTACACCATAGACCATGCTAATCAAAACATAAATGCAACTGCTTAATTGTCCACTAAACAACTAAATGCATCATTATGTTCACAAAAATAAATAATAACCAACCATATCCCATAGTAAATTTCATAGCAACTATATTAACAGTATACATGAATAAACACAACAAATAGAACACTTATCTTATAAAATGTGGAACACATTGTAGAGGACGTATGTTCCTCCGAAACATAGGCTTGTTGTTCTAGATCTCAATAAAAATACACCCCCAAGATGGGGCTATGATTCCATAAGAGACAATGGTCCCTAGGGTTGGATAATGTCCCCCTCTCAATAGTCATTTCTCATAGCAAATTCCAATCTACCATTTCTCAATCCCCTCAACCTACACAACCCCAAGGGATGGAATCTCCCTTCACTTCTCATAGTCCCTCAAGCCCTTCTACTTCCCTCCATAGATTCCATCACAATTTGCATAGGAATTATATTTTATGGGACCTCATGAATTCTAGAGTTGCAACATAAATTCTCCTAATAGCGAGACACATGCTTCATTGGTGAATTTTGAACAACATGTTACTTCCGGACACATAACCTCTTTCTCCATGAATGTTCAACTCCAAATAGATGTCAAACTTTCCCGCAACACCTACCCTCAATCTTCATCACTCAAAACTCCATTTCTAGCTACAAAACTACATATAAAAACTTCTCTCTATGCAAAAACGTGAATGAGCAATTATGGTCTCTTACCCATATGGATTTCCTCTCTTTCTCTTACTTGCTATATTTGCTCTCTTCCCAAAGATGAGTGTACTCAGTCACCATGCTCTCAATAACTATGGGAAGTCACTCACATTCCAACCCTCTTACATGAACTCAATTATTGGGCTCTAGAACACTCAAAAACTAATGGAAGGTTCATGGTAAGTATAATTTAGAAAGAAACAAGAATTGGGTTTTGGTTTAATAGACATGGGTAAACTCTCTCCCCCATTGGACTCTTCCCTCTCTTTTCGATGCTTATGTTAGGATATTTAGACACTTAGGAGTTAGTTAAGATCAACTTGGTATAACTTGTCATTAGGGAAAAGTGTGTTTGTTAGTGTGTTTCTTTAGTATGCATTTATAGTTAGTAAATTCGACGGTTGCAATATGTTCCCGACATAGAGTGATCTAACGGTTCATATTCTCCTCGATCTTATTGGCTACATTGATATGCGGCTGATCACCCAATTGGTCCATGATATTTATTTAAAGAGCATGGAGGGTCATTTGTCGATGATCGATTGTGAGAAACTCTCTTGTAAAAACTCTTTGTAATATTTTTCTTTTGCATTAATAAATTGCTCCAAGTAGCCACGTTGACTGGGGCAATGGATGTTTCCTTGTAGGGGTTTTACCACATGAAACAATCAGTGTGTTGATCTTTGATCTAGTTCTATAAGTGGTTACTGAAGGTCTTTGTCAGTTTTTGGAATACTTGTGTTGTTGAACATGGTATCAAAGATCATTTGAAGACTCGTTCCCATTGTAGATAGAGATCGTGAAGCCATGTTGCCTAATCTATGGGTTTTTCCATTTCCATACATTTTTGGAATGAGAGGACTATTCCATTGTGTCTGAAGTAGTTTTTTTAGTCAGGAACATTTTTCATTTTACTCGAAAATGTTTTCATTTTCCCAAGATACGACCATTTCAGTCAGATCCAGAGGTATACAGCCCAAATATGCCCTTTTAAATTTTTGCAGAGTTACTATTTCAGTTTTCAGTTTTTTATTTCCGGGTTGCTACTCTTTTGGATCTGTGTATTCTCTTTTCCCCTCACCCTGTGTGATCTTGAAAAATGAGAAATAGATCAGATAGGGTTTTCCTGTCTAATTGTGCTCTTTGTCGTGCGCACTGTGTGATCTTCGTTAATCAGAAATATAGGGAAATTTTATTTTTTCAAGTAAGCTAACTGAGATATAACTCTTGTTTCTGTCAAAAAGAGAATTTTTTTCTTATCTGGAAAGCAATTTTTATGAGAACACTCTCCAAGGTCATCTTCAACAACAACAACAACAATCCTCATGTTAAACAATATAATATGTTTTGCAATATCTCACTCGACTAAAAGTTACTTTAATTAGTAAGAGGTCTTGAGTTCTAGTCTCTCTTTTGTTACTTTTCTTTTAAAAATTTCATGCATTGATTATAAATTTCATTTCACTCAAGTTATAAAAGTGAATCACTATTAAATAACTTTAAATATTTTCTTTTAAGTTATTTTTTTCATGCAACTTTAATTTATAAAGTGACTTCATTGTAAAAGTGATTCTCACTTGTTCTATAATAGTGAGAGACTTCATAAGTAACTTATTTAAAAATGAGTTTATAGGCAGTTAGGAGGAGTATCACCACGTGGACCAACTTCTACTTGCCACATGGCTCTTTGGTTACAGTTTATGCCTCTTTTTAAACGGGCATTACTTTCACATTTGAAGTCTATTTTTAGTGCCATTTTTTTAAAACAACCTAATTTTTCAAGATATTTCCATTCATACCTCAATTTCAATTTTGAAATCCATACTATCCACATAATTGATACGTCTTCTTCCAATTATATTTCTCTTACCAACACCAACTACTTCTAATGGAAATCCCATATGCAGGATTTATTAAGAAGTAGTGGATTGTACTGGATTACCATGGAGAAAGAACTAAAACCTACTGATGATGAAAATGAAATAAAATGGGAAGATAGGAAAGAAAAAGCATGTGGATTGATCAAAATGTCCATCTCTCCTGATTTAAGGTTTCACCTTCAAGGTATTGATGGCCCTAATGATGCTTAAACAAAGCTTGAATTTGTGTTTGGTAAACACAATATTATTCGATCCCATGAGATATAACATCAGATAATGACTTTAAGTTCAAATGATTTTTCTTGCATTGAAGACCATTTATCTAAGTCCAAAACACTTAAAATGTTATGTGAAGAATGCAACATAAAGATAGAAGAAGAGTGTTGCATATATATTATTATTGCTAAGCTTAGTAGTGTATATTTAGTGTTTGTATCTACCTTTTATTCCACTAGAGAATCTCTAGGGATTTCTTATAAAAATCCCTCTCTTTCTTCCTTTTGTGATGCTTTGATTAGAGAGAAAGATAATTTTGTGCAACTTGGAGTGATCAGCGCTATAGGTACCTCCAACAAATCCTTAGTGGCCCAGGAGAAAAATAAACCCAATAATCTCAAGTACCAACATCCTTGCCACAAAAATAAGAAAAATAAGGGTCCCAAACCCTGTCATCCAACTTCTTCTCCTAATGGTGACAAAGGAGAAAAATACGAAAGTAAGAAGACTAACAAACATTGCAACTTTTGTGGGAAATATGGTCATGATGAGTCCAAACATTTTAAGAAGATGGTAGCTTTAGAAGTAGCGATGAAGAAGTGCAACATCAGTATTGATTCTAATTCTTCTTATTCTTCTCATGGACATACACTTTATTCTTTTGGTTTCTCCTTCAATGAAAATTCTACTTCTTCTTTTGATGAGTGGATTACTGATTCTAGAACATGTTATCAGATGGCTATGGATAAAGCCATATTTTTTACTCTAAATGAATGTAATACCAAGAAACTATTTTCTGGTGATGATAAATCTCTTAGTGTTGTAGGATATGGAATAGTTTAGGTAGATAATGGTCATTTTAATGATGTATTATGTATTCCAATTCTTTCCTGCAACCTTCTATCAATATACCAAATCACTCATTTAGGTGAAGGTAAAACCGTAGAGTTTTCAACTCACCAAGTTGTAATCAAGGATCTAAAATATCCTCAGCATGTTCTTGCAACTGGAACTGTTGATGATATTACCAGGTTGTAGAAGTTTGAAAACTTTGGGTCATCATATTTTCCATTAGTTTTTGTTACTCATAGTGATGCCGTGAGAAAAAATTGGCATGAGTGGGTTGGTCATCTAAATTATGGCTCATTGAAGAAAATATGTAATCAAAAGATGGAAACTGGTCTTCATGTTGTTTCATGCAGAGATGGTGTTTGCCTCGGTTGTATTCTCGACAAACATCATCGACAAAATTTTGAAAAATGTGCCTCTTGGCATGCCTCATCCCATTTGCATATTGTTCACCGTGACTCGTGTGGTCCACTTTCTTATCCTTATTTTTTTTGGGTGCAAGTATTTATTAAATTTCATTGATGACTTTTCCATATGCACTAGGGTTTATTTCTTAAAAATTAAAAGCAAAATTTTTGATAAGTTATTTTCATACAAGGCACTTGTAGAAAATAAATTTGGACATCAACTTCAAAGATTAAGAACATATAATGGAGGTCAATATGTGAATAATCAATTTACAAGTTACTGCTCTACATAGGGAATCAAAATGAAACACATTGTTCCATATACACCACCACAAAATGGTGTTGTTGAAAGAAAGCATTGCACTTTAAAATAAATGGTTACTTTTATGATACAATCTAAGGTATTAAGTATAAATTATTGGGTGGAATCCATTAACTATGCAAATTACATAGAAAATAACACTCTCACTAAGGCTCTTAAAAATATAACACTGGAAGAAGCATGGAATAAAGTTAAGCCATATGTAAGTCACTTCTATGTATTTGGCAGTGTAGCATGGGCTCATATTCTTGATGATAAAAGGAAAGAATTACAACCTAAAAGTAAGAAGTGCACATTTTTTAGTTATTTTGAAGATGTCAAAGGTTACATACTTATTCAACCACATTGTAATGAAATTATTATTAGAAGAGATGTTGAATTTCATGAAAATCTCTTTCCCTGCGAGCCTAATTCAATGTTTGTGCCTTCTTCGGCCTACAGGGGATATTCGACATTTGTGCCATCTACTGTTCCTATTATGGTTTCTTCTGCTTCTTCAAATGATGACAGGGAGGATGAAAATCTAGCTCTGCCTTCTCACCTTCCTCCAGATAATTCCATTGAACTTAAACATGTTCTAGCACCACCACTTCCTAGATGGGTCTGTTAAACATGAGAAGAAATTTGTGATATTTTTAGTGATCCTTTAGGAAATTTAAAATGATAGCAATAAATTAATTAAGTGATTTTGGGGGAAATATTGAATAAAGTATTATAAAGTCACTTAAATTATTTAATTAAGGGGAGGAAAGGTATAAGGAGGTTATAAAAGAGAAAGAGAGGGCATTCTCTCATTATCATTGATCATTATTATTTCTCGAAATTGGTTTGGAAAGATCTCGTGGATTGTTTTGGCGTTGAGGATGGAAACCCTCGGCGAACATTGGATTCAATGGTGAGACTTATCCATCCTATTCAATTCAGGGAGTATATCATCCAGATCTACTATTTGTGCTTCACTGGTAGCTAATATTCTTGATAGGGACCGAGTTCATTCATTTGCAGCTGAGTTTTATTCATTTGGTGTTTGGGTTTCTTCATTGTGCTTTAATGTGGAGGAATAAATCATATAGGGAGAAAAGTCTCATCGATTGGTTGCAATATTTCTTCATTTTGTTTGAGTTTTTATTGTCGACAACTGAGCTTGATATTATTTGGTTTGATTCACTCATCTTGGGCTGAGTTATCCATAGGGGAGAGATCAAACTTTCTATTGTGGCTAAGAATTATTTGGAGAAAATATTCTATTGAAGAAAATGGGGTCGAGAGCCTTGGAAGGACATAAACTTCTCTTGCTGAGCGGTTTTCTCTTAGTTCTTGGCACATTTTTTGGGTAAGATGGAAAGTTTATGATATTACCTTTATCTCCGGAGGAAACATATCTTTGCTGGGAAAGATTCCCATTATTAGCAGGCTACATATTCCATATGGGACAAGTTCACCTCACCTGCAACCATTAAGTGAATGGCAAGGCGTCTTTCTATTTGCAAACCCATTATTCTCTATAGAGGATGAATTCAGTGAAATCAAAATTATTATCTCAGGAAAGGCGACAAGTATTTGGTAATAAAGAAACACACTTGAGTATATTTTGATGGTCTATAAAGGATATGAAACCCATTACTGACAGATTGGAAGGGATGAATCTAAGCAAGCAGTCTATAGAAGTAACTCTTGTATGTCAGATCTATAACCTATGCCATTTTATCAAGTCATATTTAAACAAAAAATGTAAATTGTTGTTGTATATATATATTTCCCTTTAATTTAGCAAATAAATGGAATTTGATTGGTAGTGTTACTTGTTTTTATACATCATATTATTGTTGATGTGTGATTATATTAGTTTATAAAAAAGGAAACAATTGTATGAAAATTGATTGTAAAAACCTTTAAATTAGAAAGCACATAAAAACACTACCAAACAGTCGATATTAAACCAAACAACAACCAACGTTTATTAGAGGGGGAGTGGGACATGTCACTAACTGTTTGACATAAACACTACTTCATAAATTAATTATAGACAACAGAAAAAGGATTATATAGTGAATGTTTGACATGTCTTCCAACTGTTTGGTGAAATTCCTGAGCCAAAAACCCATTGGAAATCTACAACAAATATTAAAAACTAATAGCAACCTATAGGTGGGACATTACATCCAAGTTTTGAAAACCAAGGAAGGGATTTTTCTTTCCCAGTCTAAGTATGCTTGTGACCTTATTCGTCGCTTTCACATGGAAGATTGTAAATCATCCCCTTCTCCCTTCCAGTATGGAGTTAAGATTGTTTCCACCTGTACTTCTCTTGAATTTGATATCACTTTGTACCATCAATTAGTTGGTAGCCTCTTATAATTTACTCATACATGCCCTGGTATTTCCATTTCTATTTGTCTTGTTGATCAGTATATTCAAACACCCCATGGAATCCATTGAAAAGTATCTAAAATAATACTTCGATATGTTTGGGCTACAATTCATTTCAAGATACATTATAGTTTCAATGGGGACTTCTTTATTGGTTGATTTCGTTGATTTAGAATGGGTGAACGACCTTGATGATCAAAAATCTAGTGCAGGTTATGTTTTCAATCTTGGTTTAGGACCTGTCACTTAGGTCTGTAAGAAACAAGATGTTATTTCTCCCTCTTAAATAGAATCAAATTAAAGAGAAGTCGTTAATGAAATTTAGGAATCCTTGTGTCTTTGATAGATCCTTTTAGAGTTTGTATTCTAGCATCAGCATCCGACCAACCTTTGGTGTGACAATCAGAGTTCCATCAATATCACCAAAGATTTAGTTCAACATCAGCACATCAAACACATCGAGCTACACATGCACTTCATCAGAAATTTCATTCACGATTGATTGATTGAACTTCTCTTCTTCCCTATAGAATATCAAGTTGCAGACATTTTCACAAAGTCTCTTACATAAGCGAAGCTTTCAAAACTTTGATCTATGTTAAGAGTTCAAGAATTTGTCATTAAGGGGATTATAGGCTCTAATGCCTCCTTCCTTCTCCTATTGTGTCACTTTTGTAAATCCTTCAATCCTATCCCAAGTTGTTCTTAAGGGGATATGTTATGATATTTAGATACTTAAGAGTTAGTTAAGATCAACTTGGTCTAATGTGTCGTTAGGTAAAAGTGTGTTTTGTAGTGTATTTCTTTACTATGCATTAGTATGCGTTTGTATTTAGGAAATACGACAATCATGATATGTTCCCAACATAGAGTGATCCAACGGTTCATGTTATCCTCTATCTTAAAAAATACATTGATTCATGGCATAACACTTGATTGGTCCATGATCTCTATTTAAATAGCATGGAATTTCATTTTCCGACGATTGATAGTGAGAAAATATATTTCTGATATTTTTTTTTGCTTTAATTAATTTCTCCAAGTGGATACATTGGTTGGTTCCATGGATGTTTCCTTGTAGAGTTATGATCTAGGGGATAAAATTTTGCTCAAAATTCAAAGTGCTCGAAATCGTGTCAAATCGAATGAGAGTGTATGCCTCATCATTACGAACCCAACACAACTTGTTTGGGTTCAAACGGACGTCGGGAGTGAGAGATATCACATTCTTTTCAAAATGACAAACAAGCAAAAAAAGGGATCCTGACTATACTGTCCGTACGGCTGCTGACGTGGCAGTCCGTACGACACATGGCAGGACTGAGTGGCAGATAGTTGGTAGATGTGGATGAGTGATATTGGAACACATGGCAGTATTTGGTTGGTTGTACGGTGCCACGTGGCCCAATCATGGGCTGCCACGTGGCACCTTGTTATTGGTTGTTTGTATAAAACTTTATTGGAGTCCACCGGGTTCGAACTCGTGACCTCCACCCACATGTATAACCTTTGCAAAGTCAGCATTGCCAACGCACCCCACCATATTCCTTGTTATATGTATGGTTTTAAATAATTTTAAGTTTGAATTGTTTATGCATTGGCACGGGGGTCCGGGCTAGGGCTTAGCCCGAGCCCCCGGTCGCACGACTATTTCCATATGACCATATCATGGGTACCATGACCACCGGTTGGCGTGCATGTTTTGGTTTTGCATGTGGGTTAAACGGTTACAACACCTGCCACTTGTCACAACTTTACTCACCCTTAAAGTTTGAGCCCCGTTTGCATTTGCACGTGGTCACATGGGCCACATGACCTCGCCCTTGACGGTTAGGGGCTAGGTGCACTCATAACCGTCCTACTGTTTGCATATTTTGCGCAGTTGTGTTTGGTGCTGATTTTTAACACTTAAATATGTGTGTGGGCTAGGTTGAGCCAACAAGGGTGCAATTTGTAGATGCAGAGACAACAAGTTTGAAGGGGGACTTCCAGGAAGCCTATCTTCTTCAATTTTTGGCCAAACGAGGTGCCGAAAAAGCCCAGCTAAGGGTTTTTGGACGTTCTGAAGCCATTGGAGTAGTCTATTTGGAATTTTGAGCATTGTAAAGAACATTTTTTAGCACTTTGAGAAAATAATACAAAAGATCCATTGGAAGTTGGACCAGGAGATGTAGCCTAAGAGAGGGGTGAACTCCTTTATCATTTGTTGTGTTATGTGTTTTATGTTCACTGTTATTGTTGTTGTTTATATGCATATTTAATGAGTAATTTCTATAAAAATTGTGTTGAA
Source organism: Picea sitchensis (assembly GCA_010110895.2). Lineage (NCBI taxonomy): Eukaryota > Viridiplantae > Streptophyta > Pinopsida > Pinales > Pinaceae > Picea > Picea sitchensis. The sequence continues at coordinate 38,698 of SNQJ01S0059696.1, read as the reverse complement.
AATTGATTCGTTTTCATTTTAACACATAAAATTAAACTTGCAAATATTTTCAAGAATACAAGTCTTCTTCATTTTTAGATCAAGTTGGTATTAGAGCATAGGTTTTTGAAGACTTGATTATTTGCAAGTGTTTTGTTTTCTAATTCTCACAAGGTTGAAACTCACAAGAGGAGAAGGTCAACTTGTAGACCCAAGTTCTCATCCTTCAAGGAGGAAGCTTATATCATCACCGCAAGTTTCGAGGAGGCGTTCACCAAGTATGGCTCATGAAGAGAGTCATGAACATATTCCTGCAGAAGATGAAGATCTCAGAAAGGCTA
>SNQJ01S0059696.1:12305-26188 GCA_010110895.2 Picea sitchensis | reverse complement strand
TCTCTATTTTTATGTATGAAAAATGCTTTCTAAATTATGCAAAATTCATAAACTACAAAATACCCAATTCCTTTAGTATTTCCTTGGAAAAAATGCTAAAAATGTCAAGTAATTTATATGTATAAATCATTTTACATTTAATTATCCATCTGAGAGTTCGTATACTTGTGAAATGCAAGCACTGTATGTGCAAAATTAGATTATTTAAAGTGTGATCCATCTAATATGCTTATAGAAAATAAATGAAGATAAATGAATTTAACTAATCACACCACACTTCATCAATCAAAATAAAGGTCAATCATACTTGGTAATGATCATGTACTTGAAAGGCGAGTCATGTATAAATTAGGCACATCTTGTTTCCATGAATCGTTGCTTAAAAGAAAACTAGTCTACAAAAGAAAAAGATTGCTCATGAAATCAATTTACAAAATTACATGAATACATATAAAATAAAATACTACCATGATCTATTTGGAGTGAGCACAATTCTCCAAAGAACAAGATACAAAACTACTCTACAACATTGTAAACTAAATCAAGACATACTATTAATAGAACAAAAGAATGACAAATTATGTGAAGAGAAATGTCAACAATTTTATTCTATTCCATTATAATCTAGACATATGCTCCAAGAGTCCTCCCTTTCGAATGGATAAGGCACTCTTATTTATATAAAAAATAAGATAACTGGTAATAAATTCAAATCGACATATCTATCATGTGGTTACAATCATTTACTAATAATTAGCAAATAGTATCTCTAAAAATATTCCCACAAATATCTCTAAAATATTTTATTACAAATCTTACATTATTCTTCTCCATCCAAGATACTTGAGTGATCCTCCCAAATTTTCATCAAATCTTCAAGGGTTGAAGAGGAAATTTGAATTTGAGGCTAAGTGGTAAAATTTGGCATTGTTGGAATCTCCAAATATACTTGTAAACATCACCAAATTCACCCAAATTTCAAGGATAAGTGAAAACATGTTATGTTTTTCTAATATTTAATCATAAACTCACTACTAAAATAAATGCATTGGAAAATATTTTATCATAAAATCACTTAAAATACTAAAATAAATGCATTGGAAAATATGGAACCTAATCTCACATATAAACATTAAAATGCTCTTAATACAAGGTTACAAACAAGTAGAACATGATTAAAATTCAAGGAAAAGGTTTGGTAAAAAGATGGCATTTTGGTGACCAAACAAAAGGTGTGTCTTTTTGCTTGTGTGAATGTGATAGATTGTAGGAGCTAGGAGCACTATCTTGGAGTTGTTTCACTCTAAATAATAATAGAACAACCTTCTGAATAAGATAATACCTACTCTCCTCTATTTTTATCTTAAATTGAATGTATCAGTTTCAAATCTAGAGTAAAAATACATAATGTCCTATCTCGTTGTGTATCACTAACCATAATCAAGTTAGTGAGAAGGACCACCTATCCAAAAAAGAGTTTACTCTAAAACAACTAGTCATATCATGTGATGTACTTAATGTCTATTGATAAAATATTTATCATTTATATTGTGTTTATTATGGAATATTTTTATTATTAAGTCTTAATGTGTAACACTATCCATTTTTCTCTAAAACTATTACTTGTATTTTATGTTCATTTCCGTCGCTTTCTTTCTCTTTGACTTTCCATACTCGTGGTTCATTAATGTGAAGTTCAATAATCTTCTCTCTCACAAAGTACAAAAAGTTTAGAATGTCATTTTCATTTTCCATACAACCTTTGATTATTTCTCATTGTCTTATGAAAACATTTAGTTCCTTTGTGTATTTTGTAAGAGAAGCCTCTATCTAGAACTCATAACACTTGATAATTCAATGTCATTTACTAAATACTCTAAAATGTATGCTTAAATATTCATGGAAAATATATGCCTAAATATTCATGAAATGTTATAAGAGTCCCTTCTCCAAGGTGTAAATAATTTTTACAATCTCTTATCATTATCGATGAATAGAATCAACACCAACTTCACTAAAATTGAGTCACCTGTCACAATAGGAAACAAAACACCATAGATATTGGTTATTTGATAATATGTGAAATTTATAAATTTTTATGATCATTGAAGAATAATTTGGAAATTAAAATTATTTAATGTAAATACAATATATAAAAAAATTAATGATATCTATATTATACGGTACAATAACATTGTCTACATGTGATTAAAAAAAAAAAATCATCGCAACAAATTTGTAGAGAGGAAAAAAATGTTGCATAAATATCAATTATTATGTTGAAATTAATAGTGATAATTCTCTCTCTCTCACACACATGCACATACAAACAAATCCCCAAGGGTTGATTCAATTTGTTAAACCATCTTATCAAGGAATATTATCGATGCAAAGTCATAAATTATAGGTTCAAATCTAGTCTAATCCCTTAAAGTTTTATTGGTGGTTAAGTTTTACTCCATCTAAATATTCTTGAAAAGAGGGGAGATCCCATGTGATTTTCATTAAAGTGTGTGTTTGTGGAGAAAAAGATTACTTTTTATATGAAAAATTCATGAGAAACCCATGACATACTTCCCCACATTCATAAACAACATTCCTAATATAAGTTTAATGTCTAAATAAGAATTATAGTATTCCTCACATCCAATATTTAAATTCCAAAAAACATGACTTGTCCTTAGTTTGATGTCTCTTCCATGCAAATGGTTCAAATCCTAATCAGTTTTGACAAAATAAATACCCACTACTTATAATTTATTGACCGAAAATATCTTCCTCGATTATTATACACTAGTTACAATTGATTATAATATTCCTAAATTAAATTTATATATTTTATTTATGAATAACATTCTTAATATAAGTTTAATGTTGAAATAAAGGTGGTGGTATTCCTCATACTCAATATTTAAATGCCCGAAACATGGTTTATCCTTAGTTTAGTGTATCTTCCATGCGAACGATCGAAATCCTAAATACCAACTACTTGTGATTTATTGATGAAAAAATCTTCCTTCATTATTATAAACTAATTACACTTCATTAGACTATTCCTTAATTAAATAATGATAGTTATAAAAGCATATTAAAAAAAAATCATATGCATGCTAACTACTTGTATTATTGCTTCATAGGTTGAAAAATCCCTCGAGTTGGAGGCAAACGTTATCCAAAATGATATTTAGATAAGATAGAGAGGTGATTCAAATAGAGATTTGGATCCCTAAAAGGTCCATTCATATTCGAAAGAGTGGGCTATCAAGACTTGTTAGAGATGTATTTTCATATTGTTTTTTTAATCATGTTGGGTGATTTCAAGGTCATTGGTGATGTAGATCTTTTTAAAGGATATTATATGTTTAATTTTGTTTGAAATCTGGTGAAAAATAGTTATATTTAGATATTTGAGTGGCTAAATTTATATAATCTGAGTGTACTAAGGGTTTTTCTGTATGATGAATAAATTTATACATTCAAAAATGTAATTTAAATAACGGAAAATTGTGATTTCGTCCAGATTTATGTCGTCGAATTCTATAGAAAATAGCCAAACCGTAGAACGTTTAGACAACATCATTGGCTATTAAAACTTGTTCTAAGTGGTCTTTTGGAAGGGTAACAAATATGAATACTTAGAGTAGTATATAATGTAATCTAAATGTTTTATTTTTTGATTTATTTTCTGACCAATTTTGCTAGAAAATTGGTCATAAATTGTTAAAATTGTAGATTTGAGTTGTTGGGATTGTATAATCTGAGTGTTTTAAAAAACATTAGGGTGTTGAATTCATATATGTATTCAAAAAAAAAATTAAGAAACAAAAAATTGTGATTTCAGCAAAAATTGTATAATTAAATTTTATTAATGATTACCAAAAAAAAATCTAAAAATAAACATTTCAACTACATCATAGTATATTTGTTTGTTTTCCTTGTTATGCCATCTTTATTACTCTCCATTGTTTTCCTTGTTATGTCATATTCTCTTTTATTAATTAAAAGTTAAGCATGGTTGGCCTTTCGAATGTATGGATGTTATTCAGATATATTAAAAATGATTGTTTTAGTTAACTTTTGGAATAAAAATAACATAACTTTCTTATTAATCCCTTCCCTTCGGGTTGAGGGACTCTTAGTAATCGATTTTCACTATTCCTATTAACTTGGCACATAAACCAATGCCTTATAATCATTTTAACCAAATTTTTCCGTAAATCATGCAATTTAGGTGGTTCATTAACTTAAGTTTTAAGTTCGACCTCTTATTTCGCCTCTTCCCAAGGAAGAGGGAGAAAATAACTTAGTTTATCAACATATGTTTGTGTACTCATTGTTTTGAAATGAAGTAATGCTAGAAATGAATCTAGCATTACTTCTTAGCATTTAATGTTTTCTATAAACCATAACCCAGAGTGCATCTGTTGTTAAGTTGATCTGTTGCTTCCATTTACAACACCATGCAAAACTACATGATCCTGCAAATGTGTTTCTTGTCCTTCACAATATGATATGTGTTTCTCATCCTTCACAATATGATACATGTTTCTCGTCTTTGACAATATGATATCTCTTTTTTACCTGCTACTGCACAACACACACACAACATTCTCTCCAATTTCCCCATGAAATATTTTCACAAACTCGTCGAATGTGGTCTTTACTTGCTTTTATCTCTTGCTGTGAAGAGGAGGTGGAGGTCTCATGTCCTAGAATCTAGGCCAAGCAAACAAATTAGATATCCCACCATATGATTTTCTTTATACATGCTAGAAAAAATGAAGATTGTTTGATCCAAAAGGGATCCAAAGAAGGCTAAGAACAACTCAGAACTCACAGATGCAACTTAGAACACTCAGAATGGCTCTAGCAGACAGAGAAAGGGAAAAAAATAAAATTTCCAAAAACTCAGTGAAAATGACATGATCGTGAAGAGGGCATTACAAGATTTCTAACAGCGCAAACAAATCGTCAAATGGAGTTACAGATTGAAAGATACTTGCAGTCAAAGTTGTGGTCAAATAGGGAAAGTCAACATGGGCCACATCATCATCCATACTGCTGATGTCAGCATGGCGTTGGAAGCTGACATGGTAGGATAACATCAGCATCATGGTTGTTGATGTCATAATTCCATGTGGAAGCACCGAAGGCTGCCATGTGTCACCTACCAATAGGATTTTCAGGGCTCCATGTGGATCGGTAGAGAAGTGCCACATGGCACCCCCAGGTGACACCACGTGGCACCACCCATAAGGTGACACGTGTCCTATACGGATTTTATGTGGAGGTGAAAATAGAAGCCAGGTGGGACAATCAGTGGATTCCACGTGGCCCAATCTGAGGGCACCACATGGCACCCCCATAATTCCCAAGGAGGGCCTGTGACCGAAAAATAAAAAAATATATATATAACAGGACCCTGCCAAATCTGGAGGAGGTCCTGTCATATTTGGCTACATCCTCCATGTCTAGAAGATGACAACCAAGTATAACAGAGGTTACAACCAAAGAACCAAAATGGGAGGCCCGCAGGTTTGACCCTGGGACCTCCCCCACATTCAATGCTTCAACTTTAGTGCAAATAACCAATTCGCCTAACAGACCCATTGGTAAATCCATCTACCTAGTTACTATTTAAGCTAGGTTTTCTCCTAGCCAGAGGGGAGGCATGGTCGTACGACTACAAGAACGGTTTATGAGGCAAAGGACTATCATTATTGCATGTTGCAGAGGGAACAAAAACTGAGACAAAATTCTTCTTGGGCCTGGGAGTGCCAGAGTCAAATCGAGGCGTGGAGATAGATGTTTTTGGGTAATTTGATGCCACAAATTCAATGGTGATGTCTGTTTTCGGATCTGATTATTATTTCTGTAGCTTTATTCCAGAATGAGGTATACTTATGTATTTTTCTAAATTCTTTTACTGAGTTAATGAAAGAGCCCACCCATTTGAGAGAAGGACCGGAGACGTAGTCCACCGGGGAAGAACTTCGTTATCAATTTTTTGTGTTCAGATATGATGCTTACGTCTCTTCATTTTTTAGTTTTCCCTTCTTTAATGGTGCACTTTAATTTATGCTCATTTAATGCAATTCTTTATAAGTCATGATGAAAAGATCCCAGATCATGTTGGTATCAGAGCAGTCATCTTTGACTTGAATTGTTGAGTTTGAATGCTTACTAGGGCCAAGCATAAACAGGGTGAAGGAAATCTTAAGAATTTCAATTCCGAAGTTGGTTATGTATCTAGAAGGAAAAAAATGGAAGAAGAGGACAAGCGTGATGAACAAAAAAAAAACTATTACATGGTGTTTAATCGCATGCCAGAAATAGTCGAACGAATGGATGGAGATTACGAGAAGAGGATGAAGAAGAAAGGGAAGAAAAACAAAGGACATGCATATGATTATGCTTCGGTAAACCAAGGGGCTAGAGGAGATCCTCTTGAGCCTTTGTCTTCGCCTTCGAGTTATATTTCTTCTTCCTTTGAGCATTCTCATCATTCTCATCATTCTAGCCATAAAGCCTCTTTTAAGAAACCATTATTAAATATTAATGTAAAATTTACTTTACCTATGTATAATGGAGATGTTAATCCCGAAAATATAGATAATTGGATCAAACAGGTCAAAGTGTATTTCCATGTTCAGCATATTGATGAAAACGAAGTTAAAGTACAACTCACTTCTCTTCGGTTGGAAGGCACCGGTCTCGTATGGTGGGAGAGAAAGCTTCAAGACAAAAGTAAGTGTGGTAATCTTCTTTCCTCATGGTCGGAACTTAAATCAGAGATAAGGAAGCAATTTTATCCATTAGGGTATTTACATAAAGAAATGATGGAATGGAAAAATTTAAGGCAAAGTAAAGGTCAAATTGTCCAAAGTTTCACAGAGGAATTTACTAAGAAAACACTTGCACTAAACATTCCTTTAGATTCCTATGAAATGTTAATGAAGTATATTTGCGCACTTCATAGTTATATTCATCATACTTTACTATTGTTTAACCCCACCAATCTTGACGAAGTTTTTGTGCAAGCCACTCACCTTGAAAGAAGGGGTAAGAATGGATAGGGGGAAAATCCATTCAAGCACTCTAAAAACCATTTCAACAGAAAAGGAAATGGGAAAAACAAGAGGACAGTTGTAGCAAAGAAGGAAAAAGGAAAACCCTCTTACAGACATTGTGAGAAAAATGGTCATGATAGCGAACATTGTTGGAAACTACATCAAGATTTAAGACCAAAGAATTTTGGAGGCAAGGGGAAGCCAAAGACCATTGCTACAGTGAAACATGATGTTGGATCGGATTCAGGTGACGAAGAAAGGATCACAACAGTTGCGATGCAAGGTAAAGATTCCTTTTATGCATGTTTAAGTTCTTTAAATGAATCACACGATGATGATAAAAGGATAAGTGCACTATTCCACATAAGAGTTGTATTGAAACATACGAAGATAGACACATTATTTGATCTGGGTTCCCAAGTCAATTTAGTATCAGAGACACTTGTTAATAAATTGGAATTAACCACAAGACCTCACCATAAACCTTGCCGTCTCGGTTGGGTATGTGATAAAAGAAAGTTAAATTTCACTAAGTAGTGTAGGTTGAGGTTTTCTATTGCTTCTAAGACGATAGATGAAGTGGATCTTGATGTGGTTTCTTTGGATTTATGTGGTATTGTATTAGGGAGTCCCTATTTGTATGATAGAAAGGCTATTTTCTTTCGAAAGGAAACTAAATACCATCTTACAAAATATGGAGTGGAATACATCATTAAAGATCACAACCTAAAGGACAAATCAACACTTGTTAGTTTAGGCCAAGTAAAAGGAGTTATAAAAAGTAAAAATAATCTTGTACTCACAATTCTCAAAGGGGAATTCCAAGATAAGTCTGATGTTGTTAATGATATTAATCCTTTACATAAGAATGAATTGCTTGAGATGATACAAGTATTTTAGTGGGAAGGCATACAACAAAAGACCTTCGACACTTTAAAGATCGACATTGTGCCAATGCTCACCTTACCCGACCTTCAACAACCATGCAAGTTTGAGACCAGTGCCAGTACCAATTTCATAAGGACAAACATGTTTTTTAGATCTCCTACTGTTACATCTATTATTTTGAAGAATGTTTCCTTAGCTCATATCAATAATTATGGATGGTATACTATTGATGAAGTCTTCAAAGATGTATGTGGGATCTTCCAGGGTTTGCAGGTGAAGAATTTTTGTTTGTGGGAAAACTTACTCCACCATTTGAGTAAACCTCGCTTTCCTTCCTACTGGGAAGTGAATGTAACTGAAGAATATTTTGTTTAATTTGCACTTGGACATTTGCGAATTGTAATGTATTTACAGGGATGGAATTTTTCTCAAAGGAAAACATTTGTAACCACTATTGTAAAGGAATGTGTGTTGTACTTTTGTAATTCCACTATTGAATGTCTAGGGATATACACACCACTTCCTATTTCCTCTTATTCTTGGGAAAGTTTTTAAGTGGATTTTGTAGGGGGATTACCCATGTATAGTATGAGTCATGTCTACTTAGGTGTAGCAATGGATAGGTTATGTGACAAGCAGGTTGATCTTTTGTTATCCCAGTATGTAAGGGTCCATTTTGGGTTGTCCAAGTTCATTATCTTCGATCGAGAGTCTCGATTGTTAGGAGAATATTGGACAAATTTGTGGAAACTCATGGACACAATGATGGGGAGGAGAATCTATTTCCATCCACAGGCCGACAGACAAACATAGTTGGTAAACAATACAGTGGTCATGTTGCTTCAAGGATATTACAACCATCATCCTAAGTCATGGGGTGATTAGTTACTATATGTCCAGCCTATGTATAATCAAATCATGTATTCTTTCACTCAGGATTCACCATTTGATACTTGTCTTGGGTATTTACATAATATCCCATTGGACTTGTTGTATATGAAAGATGTCAGGGAGAGAGATGCAGCCCACAAGTTCATTCAGAGGATTCAACAGGCCTGGAAAGCAATCAAGGAGAAAATGGAGAAATATGTCATCATAGATTGAAGACTGAGGACTTCACACAGGAATGGAATTACTTATCTTAGAGTATGCCTAAAGGGAACACATTCTAGCAAGGCATGGTAGATCGAGAAGGAAAGAGTGAGGGAGAAATCCCCTCACTTACCTATTGATTGATGAAAGATTTTGGTGCTCCAAAAATCTCTCAGTGGGAAGGTGTGATCCAAAATGGATCCAGAAAAGGATAAGAACAAATCAAAACTCACAAAGGCAACTTATAATTTTTAGAATGGCTCCAACAGATAGAGAAAGGGAAAAAATTCATAGCTCCCAAAACTCAGTGAAAATGGCATGATCATGAAGAGCATGTCACAAGATTTCTAACAGTTCAAATGGCTCATCAAGTGAAGTTATGGATTGAAAGATATCCAAGGTCAAAGTTGTGGTCAAAAAGGGAAAGTCAACAGGGGCCACATCATCATCCGTATTGTTGACGTCGAAAACTAACATGGTAGGATGATGTCAGCATGATGTCTTCTGACATCATCATTCCACGTGGAAGCACCAGAGTCTTCCATGTGTCACCCGCCAATAGGATTTTTGGGGCTCCATGTGGACCGGTAGAAAAGTGCCACATAACACCCCAAGGTCACGCCACGTGGCACCACCCAGAAGGTGTAACGTGTCGTATACAGAGTTGACGTGGAGATGACATCAGTAGACATGTGGTCCAATTAGTGGATTCCATTTGGCCCAATCATATGGTGCCACGTGGCACCCACAAAATGCCCAAGGAGGGCCCGTGACCGAAAATAAAAATATATATTTAACAAGACCCCGACAAATCTAGCAGAGGTCCTGTCGTATCTAGCTACATCCTCCATTTCTAGAAGAAGACAACCAAGTATAGAAGAGTTTACAACCAAATATCCAAAATGGGAGGGCCTTGGGTTTGACCTCGGGACCTCCCCCACATTCAATGCTTTAACTTTAGCGCAAATAACCAATTCACCTAATGGACCCATTGGTAAATCCATCTGCCTCGTTACTATTTAAGCTAGGTTTTTGCCTAGCCAGAGGGGAGGCATGGTCATACGACTGTAGGAACGATTTATGAGTAAAAGCACTGCCATTTTTGTAGGTTGCAGAGGGCACGCAAATCGAGACAAAATTCTTCGTGGGCCTGGGAGTGCTAGAGTCAGATCGAGGTGTGAAGACAATCATTTTTGGGTAATTTTATGCCACAAATTTATTGGTGACGTTTGTTTTCTGATCTGAGCATTATTTCTGCAGCTTGATTCCAGAATGAGGTATACTTATGTATTTTTCCAAATTTGTTTGTTGAGTTAATGAAAGAACCTACCCATTTGAGAGCAGGTCCCGGAGACTTAGTCCACCAGGGACAAACTTTGTTATCAAGTTTTTGTGTTCAGATCTGATGCTTATGTCTCTTCATATTTGAGTTTTCCCTTCTTTAATGGTGCACTTTAATTTATGATCAGTTAATGCAATTATTTATAGGTCACAGTGAAAAGATCTTCGATCATCAGTTCCATAGTAGAGAACTACTCTGTAAGTTTACTCCTTATAAGTTTCATTTAATGATACTTGTATCATTGTCTATATACATAATATTGTACTATTTTTAGATGCACTAAGTAATATTTTTGAAAATTGATTTAAGAAGTAAGAAAATCTTAGGAGGAAGGCTTACCAGATTACAGTTGGAAGGCCATTGGAAGGTCAATCACTCGCCTTCGAATGCGATATTTTCATGCAGGTAGAAGACATGAAATTTGGTTCACAATCAGAGAAATACTCCTTGGGAGACTCATTTTTACATTTCTTCCTTGAATTACTTGAGCCTTTCTTTTTCCTCTTTGCTTCTGTTAATTCTATCAGAGGGCTTCACACAGTTACTTCATGAACCCATAATCTATTTATAGAACTTACTTTCCAAGGTTTATCCACCAAAAACCTATTAAATGATCCTCTAGTACATTATAGATAAAACATATTCTTAGTGCATCCTAACGCATCCACAAGGCTTGAAACTGTGGATAGCTCACTAGGAGCTCCATTTTTTCCAAATGCACAAAATGATGTATCTTTAAATGAGTCTCCATTTCCTTTCACATAAGTGTTGCCACAATTCATTCAAATTTAATACTACCACATAATACCGCAAGGAGTTTGTCCAAACCAACGAATTATAACCAATCATGCTTGAAACTGTGGATGAAAAAAGCTTGTTGGGATTCTATCATTGTCTGCTATAAAAATTACGGGAATATTTTTTACCTTCCAGTAGAACAATTCATTTTGTGCATCCCAAAAGTGATTCAGTCATTACTCATCCAATATTTGACTTCACTTTCTCATGGACTGAAAATCTCCCCATGCTTCATCATGTGTGGTATATGAAACCATGTCCAATACCCAAAAATCTGGATCGTCTCTTTCTCCCATAAAGTTGGTCAATTCACATCTACGGAAAATATACTTTGAGAAACTTTGATATCAGTTGGAAATAGAATGATTTATGCGATTCCACAGGATTAGTCAATAAGAGAAAACAAAGGAACATATGCACATGGGTGAATTACTGGGTCACTTTGTCTCTCCCAACTGTAGAAGATATTAGAGGTTCCCAACCTGCATTAGCGAACCATATTAGAGCCACGTTAGAGCCATATTTGTAAATTTTTTGAAGATGAAGTTGCACATGAAATTTCCACCCATTAATATAACTATATTGCACCATTTTTATGCCTCCTCGACCTTTATCCTTCAATAGGGGATGTAGCGGTTTCAATCACACACCCCATCATTCTTTACTTTTTGTATTGAATCAATGAACTTGGCCAAGAAAGTAGTGGATCATTTATTTCATTCTTCAACCTTCTATGAGATAAAGGTAGATATTTCTCTTACGCTGCCATTAACTCTATCCACTCCCTCCCATCAAATGAACGAATTCCATTGAGCGGGATAATTATTTTCTCAAAAAACATCTTCATGATAATGGATTCCTCTATTCCGCCTACCACAACTGAGTCCTCTCCTCAGGATGAGACAAGAATAAAGGTCAAACTCTTTCTTCCTTAGGCATGGAATCTGGTGAAGACTTGAGAACCTCCTTAGAATCGAATTATGTTCATCCTTCTCATGAAATTTTTCATAACTCCACTTGTCCTAGATATCCTGAAAACACTTTGCATTGTACATGGATTTCATCTAGCCTTTGTTGTAGACCTACATCTGTTATTTCTAATTTAATGGCATCATCACTTCCTTCCTCGAAAAACAACTTCATTGCTCAGAAAAAAAAATGCCTATAATGACTATTATTATACGCTGCCAAGAATGCTACATTGATTTTATCAACCCACGTTTTACAAGAGGCGCTTAGGAGAAAACACCATAAGTAACTGTCACTGTCAGAATTCCTACCAACTTTCACACTTCTACATATATGTATGACACCTAATTTAACATTCTTTTGAACTAAATTCAGACTAGTGATAGAGTTAGATAGGTGTTCTTCATGGAAATTTTGTGATAGAATCATGGATGATCTTTATTTCTACATGCAAAATGGACGCATCAATTTACATTTTAGACTTTGTTGTTTTTGCGAGATGTCAAATTATTTTACTTGGTGTTTATATGTTAGAATAAAAATTCCCTTTGATTATAAGGATATATTTTCTTTGGTTTATTTTTCTCTTAGTAAATCCCTTATTCGATTTAAAATTGTTTTTGCGGGGTGTTAAATTATTTTATTTGGTGTTTCTATGTTAGAATACAAATTTTATTTTCTATAACTTGTATGGTTTCATGCAAATTTTCACATAAGTTGATTCTTTAAGTCCATTCATATACTTGTGTCCATCCTTCCCCTTCTCCCTCCATAGATTGAGCTAATCAGGGTCCTATGTAAAAGGTATACTGAGTTCAATGAGATTGTCATAGTTGTGACTCATAGGTTGATGTGACTCACATGTTGATGGAAAACACATGGAATTTTCCTCTAAGTTACCCACTCAACATCTATTGTCAATATAGATCTATGGACAATGCATTGCATGGAATCCAAATGTGCATTGGATCTACTGCATAGATCTATGTGTTATGTGGACATAGCTCTATTTAATATATTTTTTACCTGACCTTTGGAGGATACACATGTGTTCGTAGCCTTGGATTATTATAGTCAAACTTGTTTTCCATGTTATAATCTTTTGGTTTGTGACAAAGAGAAACAACAAACCCCTCTACCTTCTGGGTAGGGCTTGTTTCTCCACAATTTCCCTTGCTATGTTTTATTATTCAATACTATCTATGGATGACCTTTGAAGTTTGAAACTAGGAACTTGATTCACGTGTATTAAAAAATGACCTTCTCTCTAATAAATTTTGATGGAATTTTGATTTTCAAATTAATGTGACTTTCACTTTCATTTATTTAGATATTTTGTTGAAACACACATTGACACTGAGAGGGGGGTGAATCAATGTCTGGAACTTTTGGCTACTTTTCACACTTTCATATATTTACCTAAATTAATTGAATAATATACATGCAGTTCAATTAATTATTCATAAACATGTATAACACAAACTATATGAAGTAGATAAAATATTATTATTTTATTTATTTAACTTAAATGAATACAAATAAAATCAATCTTTTAATATCTTCAACTTCAACTAAATATGAGAGACCCAACTTGTATTTCTCAGATCCAACTGATAAATGAGGAATCCAACCCTCATAACAAAACCCATCTTCTTGATCTCAGATCCAACTGAGATGTGAGGAATTCAATCCTCATGACAAGAGTCATCTTATAAACAAGCACC